>SJYT01017405.1:0-124685 GCA_006410635.1 Cephalophus harveyi
GACACGACTGAAGAGACTTAACAGCAGCAGCAGCAGCAGCTTTCTTTACAGTTCAATTCTCACAACCATACATGACTACTAGAAAAACCATAGCTTTGGCAAGATGGACCTTTGTTGGCAAAGTAATGTCTCTGCTTTTGAATATGCTATCTAGGTTGTTCATAACTTTTCTTCCAAAGAGCAAGTGTCTTTTAATTTCATGGCTGCAATTACCACCTGCAGTGATTTTGGAGCTCCCCCCAAAATAAAATGTGCCATTGTTTCCCCACGTATTTGCCAGGAGGTAATGGGACCAGATGCCATGATCTTAGTTTTCTGAATGTTGAGTTTCAAGCCGACTTTTTCACTATCCTCTTTAACTTTCATCAAGAGGCTCTTTAGTTCTTTGCTTTCTGCTGTAAGCATGGTGTCATCTGCATATCTGAGGTTATTGATATTTCTCCCGGCAATCTTGATTCCAGCTTGTGCTTCATCCAGTCCAGCATTTCTCATGATGTACTCTGCATATAAGTTAAATAAGCACAGTGACAATATACAGCATTGATGTACTCCTTTCCTGATTTGGAACCAGTCTGTTGTTCCACGTCCAGTTCTAACTGTTGCTTCCTGACCTGTATATAGATTTCTCAAGAGGCAGGTCAGGTGGTCTGGTATTTCCATCTCTTTAAGAATTTTCCACAATTTGTCATGATCCACACAATCAAAGGCTTTGGCACAGTCAATAAAGCAGAAGTAGATGTTTTTCTGGAACTCTCTTGCTTTTTTGATGATCCAACAGATGTTGGCAATTTGATCTCTGGTTCCAGTGCCTTTTCTAAATCCAGCATGAACATCTGCAAGTTCACAGTTCATGTACTGTTGAAGCCTAGCTTGGAGAATTTTAAGCATTACTTTGCTAGCATGTGAAATGAATGCAATTATGCGGTAGTTTGAGCATTCTTTGGCTTTGCCAAACTGATCTTTTCCAGTCCTGTGGCCACTGCTGAGTTTTCCAAATTTGCTGGCATATTGAGTGCAGCACTTGCACAGCATCATCTTTTAGGATTTGAAACAGCTCAACTGGAATTCCATCACCTCCGCTAGCTTTGTTCTTAGTGATGCTTCCTAAGGTCCTCTTGACTTCGCCTTCCAGGATGAATATTGACATTTTAAGAATCAGCGAACTAAAATAGACTGGAATGGGTGAATTTAACTCAGATGACCATTATATCTACTACTGTCAGCAAGAATCCCTTAGAAGAAATGGAGTAGCCATCATAGTCAACAAAAGAGTCTGAAATGCAGTACTTGGACGCAATCTCAAAAATGACAGAATGATCTCTGTTTCCAAGGCAAACCATTCAATATGACAGTAATCCAAGTCTATGCCTCGACCAGTAATGCTAAAAAAGCTGAAGTTGAACAGTTCTATGAAGATCTACAAGACTTTCTAGAACTAGCACCCAAAAACAGATGTCCTTTTCATTACAGGGGACTGGAAAGCAAAAGTAGTAAGTCAAGAAATACCTGGAGTAGCAGGCAAATTTGTCCTTGGAGTACAGAACGAAGCAGGGCAAAGGCTAATAGAGTTTTGCCAAGAGAATGCACTGGTCATAGCAAACTCCCTCTTCCAACAATACAAGAGAAGACTCTACACATGAACATCACCAGATGGTCAGTACCAAAATCAGACTAATTATATTCTTTGCAGCCAAAGATGGAGAAGCTTTATACAGTCAGCAAAAACAAGACCAGGAGCTGACAGTGGCTCAGATCATAAACTCCTTATTGCCAAATTCAGACTTAAACTGAAGAAAGGAGGGAAAACCACTAGACGATTCAGGTATGACCTAAAGCAAATTCCTTATGATTATACAGTGGAAGTGATAAAGATTCAAGGGATTAGATCTGATAGACAGAGTGCCTGAAGAACTATGGATGGAAGTTCATGACATTGTACAGGAGACAGGGATCAAGACCATCCTCATGGAAAAGAAATGCAAAAAAGCAAAATGGCTATCTGAGGAGTCCTTACAAATAGTTGTGAAAAGAAGAGAAGCAAAAGGCAAAGGAGAAAAGGAAAGATATACCCATTTGGATGCAGTTCCAAAGAATAGCAAGGGGAGATAAGAAAGCCTTCCTCAGTGATCAATACAAACAATAGAATGGAAAAGACTAAGGATATCTTCAAGAAAATTAGAAATACAAAGGGAACATTTCATGCAAAAATGAGCACAATAAAGGACAGAAATGGTATGGACCTAATAGAAGCAGAAGATATTTAGAAGAGGTGGCAGGAATACACAGAAGAACTATACAAAGAAGACCTTCATGACCCAGATAATCATGATGGTGTGATCACTCACCTCGAGCCAGACATCCTGGAATGTGAAGTCAAAGTAGTGGATTAGTGCTGTGCTAAGACTGGAGAGTTCCCGTCCCAGTTCTCTTGACCTACTGCTCTATTTGGAGCCCTTGCTTTAATTTCTTTCTGCTTCTTCTCTAAAATAAAGTGTTTAGACTGACTGCTTGTAAGTTCACAGATTTTGTGGCTCTCTTCACTATCAAGTAAACAGCCTTTCTGAGGTTCCATTTTATGGAGAAGTGATCTAATAAGTTAGAAGCCTCTTGCTGTTGTTGTTGTTCAGTGGCCCAGTTATGTCTGACTTTTCGTGACCCCATGGACGGCAGCAAGTCAGGCTTCCCTGTCCCTCACCCGTCTCCCAGAGTTTGCCCAAGTTCATGTTCACTGCATCAGTGATGCCATTCAGCCATCTCACTCTCCGACGCCCCCCTCTCCTTCTACCCTCAGTCTTTCCCAGCATCAGGGTCTTTTCTACTGAGTCGGCTATTAGCATCAGGTGACCAAAATATTGGAGCTTCAGCTTCAGCATCAGTCCTTCCAGTGAGTATTCAGGTTGATTTTCTTTAAGATTGACCAGTTTGATTTCCTTGCTGTCCAAGGGACTCTCAAGAGTCTTCTCCAGAACCACAGTTCGAAGGCCTGAATTCTTTGGTGCTCTGCTGAGGTCTATTGGCAGGAGAGAAGCCCCCAAGACTCCAAAGGGAACACTCCCAGGGAGAAATGGGGAGTTTGGACCGATAACCCAGGTTCAACTCCAGCACCGAGTAGATGGGGAAAGGACAGTGGAGGATACAGAGATGACAGAGACTGCAGACTCCTTCAGACACAGCCCTTCTTGCACAGAGATTGCACTTGGTTGAGCATGTCAGTGTAAACTTAAAAAAAAAAAAAAGTTACCTTCAATAGGGAGCAGATCTAGCTGAGAAGGGGCATCCTTGAAGCATTGGCCAAGGACACGTTTGAATATTCAGGTCCATTTTCAGCAGTGAAGTCACTGGAGGGCTGAAAATGAATCATGGCAACCAAACACTAGACCTATAAGCAGACTAAGCAGACATTTCTGTTCTTTACCTATTGACCCTTTGAACTGAACAAGTTCCCAGATGCTTAAGGAACTGAGGGAGTGGGGTTAGGTGAGCTCAAGAGCAAGAAATATCAACTTCCTGCAGCAGAAGGGAAGTGGTGGCTTCAGTACAGCACTGGAGATATTAAGTGAAAGACAGGCGGCTCTGTTTGTATCTCAAGGCCGTGATGAGGGCAAAGCATCTCCGGTTGTGAATATCCAAAGCTGAGTGACATACTCGGACCATGGTCAAGATGACTGCTAGTGCTCCAGAGTGTCTCCAGGCCAGGAAAGAGAGTGCCCTGTGTAGGAAGGAGATCAGAGTGAAGGAGGGGAGACCTGTGGAGGATGGGCAGGGGAGATGAGGCTGGAGGCGGCAGGGCCACAGCAGAAACACCTTCTAGGTTCCAGATTGGCAGGGTCCTCTTTTTCATGCCATAAAGAAGCCCTGAAAGTGCTGCTGGGCCAAGCTATGAATTACACCCAGTATCTGTTAATGCAGCTGGTCTCTCGTGTGTGATTTGCCCTTCTACAGATCTCCAGATAGACTGATCGTCATCTCAAATTCCCCATACTAGAAAAGTCACCCAAGGGCTTTTCCTTTTGATCCTCAATTTACTAAAGAACTGCAAGATCAAATTTCTTTCGTATAAAATTCCAGCAGCACAATCAGTTAAAGGTCAGCTAAAGTAAACTCTTTTAAAATGGAGACCAAAATTTCACACTAAAGAGAAAAACTGTTTGATGGAAACTAACTCTTGAATAATAAAACTAAAACTTATAAAAGATAAATTTATTTTCTACTTAACAGAATTTACACTAAATTGCATTTATGCCTTAACTTTTTTTTTTTTTTAAGATAAACTGCATGACGTTTTTCTTGAGGGCAAGATTATCATTTTTCAAACAAATTGCGTGATAAATGTAGTTCACTTGATATTTACATTTGGCTTTTTCAGTATGGCCATAAAGAAAGCTATTTTTAAAAATATCTAGGCCATCATTAATTTTCCCATGCTTTTCTCTTAATCCTTTGATAATCGAATCCATTTCTGCCTGAGGATATATTCTGGCCTTGTATTAGATTTCCCTCCTTCAAGTGTTCATTAACTATGTCAAACTCCCATTGTTTAAAATTGTGAGAATCCAGCAATTTTCTCCCTGGTTGCTCAGACTATAAAGAATCCGCCTGCAATGTAAGAAACCTGGGTTCAGTACCTTGGTCAGGAAGAGCCCCTGGAGAAGAGAATGGCTACCCACTCCAGTATTCTTGCCTGGAGAATTCCATGGACAGGGGAACCTGGCAAACTACAGTCCATGGGGTCTCAAAGAATCAGACACAGCTGAGCAACTAATAGTTTTCATCTTTTTTTTTTTTTTACTTGCATTAGATTTCCCTCCTTCAAGTATTCATTAACTGTGTCAAAGTCCCATTGTTTAAAATTTTGAGTGTGATTCCAGCAATTTACCATCATTACCGTATGAGTTCCTGAATCTATTGAATATGTGTTTTACTGTAGTTATGTTAATATTTGACCTTTAACAAGAGACAGGCCATGAAAGGCCTTGACATGGTAAGCAGAGAAATAGTCTAGTGTTAACCTGGGACAGTCCTTTGCCTCAGGACCAATTTCCTAAGCCCTCAGAGCACTAGTGACACTTTTCAGGCCTTGATGGGTTTTGCTTGCCCCGACTTGGCTCCCTTATGCATCCTCATAACTGTAGAGATTCTTCTAATGAATAAGAGGATAAAAGGACCTCCCTATCTTTGAAATTCATATCATCTCAGACACTGAGCTCATCCAACACCAAAGCCAATGTAGCCCCTAACACACGCAGACTTGAGTAGGGTAATCTGTCCACAACTGTGCCCAGCTTCATTGTGAATGATTTTTATGAAGAATCTCCCAGTCCTGCTGCCCTTACTGCTCCCACATGTTGTCCTGAGGGAACATGTCAATAAATCTCCTACAGGCAGATCTGTCTTCTACTCTGATTCCCAGGTAACCTGACCTACAGCAATCAGTAAATGTGAAGGGACTCACCTGTGTCTGGTATGATTTCTCTGTGCCCAAGTGAAAAATAAATATACCTACAATCACTAGCTTTCTTGATTACCATAAATAACCAGTGGTACAATATAATGAAAAAAATCCCAATCACAATAGCAAAAAACACACAGAGAAAATAACAAGGAATCATCATAACAAGACAAGCATAAGACATATATTAATAAAACTCTACCAGAAGTCATTCCCTGGTGGCTCTGATGGTAAAGAATCCACGTGCAATGTGGGAGACCTGAGTTTGATCCTGGAATGGGAAGGTCTCCTGGATGAGGGCATGGCAACCCACTCCAGTATTCTTGCCTGGGGAATCCCACGGACAGAGGAACTTAGTGGACTACAGACCTTGGGGTCACGAAGAATCAGACACGACTGAGCAACTAAGCACATAAGTCATTTTAAAAGATGTGAACAAATGGAGAAAAGTATATTGTTCATAAAACTCAGTTCTGATACAGTGATTCTCTGTAAATCAACCTATAAATTCAATGCAGTTCAAATTTGAAATTTTATAAAAAGAATAATACAAAATTCATAGAAGAATAATCATAGAAAAATAGGGGGGGAAAGTTTAAAGAACAGGAGTGGGGGAACCAAAGAGAGGGTGAGCCTTAAGCTGTCAAATATTACAATATAAAGCCACACTCACTTTCACCAGGATTCTTTCTCCTTCGCAGGACCCCAACCAGAAGCTGAATGCAACTTCTGCTATGCATCTCCATGCCCCGTTCTTTCTTACTGTATAGCAAATGCCTGTTTATTTTGTCTCTCCTGTTCTGCTATAATCTCTCAAGGAAGCAATCTGTGTTTTCCAGACTTGTCTTCAGCACCCAGCCCAGTGCCTACACGAAGTGATGAACAAGTGAGTAAATAACAATGTAAAGAGACAATAAAGCAAGCACAGAACTGGCTACAATGGGGCTTAGGCCATTACTTCTAGAGATATCTAGAAGCCACTGTCATTATAATCTAAGTTGATCCTAATGCCATTAAGAGGTAAACACTTATTTCCTGTGGGTATGCCCAATTTCCTCTGTGCCTAAATTTGCATTTAAAATAATGCATGCAGGGACTTCCTTGGCTGTCCAGTGGTGAAGACTCCATCTTTCCAATGCAGGGGCCATGGTTTCCATTCCTGGTCATGGAACGAAGATCCCACATGTCACAAGGAGGCTAACTTGTTTTTAAATGCAATGCATACATTGCAAGGAATATAGCCAATATTTTATAATAACTGTAAATGGAGTATAGTCTATAAAATTATGACTCACTATGCTGTATTCAGTTCAGTTCAGTCACTCAGTTGTGTCTGACTCTTTGCGACCCCATGAACCGCAGCACCTGAAACTAATATAAAATTGTGAAACAACTATACTTCAGGGAGGAGAGGGTGAGATATATGGAGAGAGTAACAAGGAAACTTACATTACCATATGTAAAATAGATAGCCAACGGGAATTTGCTGTATGGCTCAGGAAACTCAAACAGGGGCTCTGTATCAACCTGGGGGGGGATGGGGAGGGAGGTTCAAAAGGAAGGGGATATAGGTATACCTATGACTGATTCATGTTGAGATTTGACAGACAACAACAAAATTCTGTAAAGCAATTATCCTTCAATAAAAAAGAAAAAGAAAAAAATTAAAATTTAATTAATCAAAAATTTTAACTTAGAAACTAAATGAATGGCTTCCCTGGTGACTCAGTGGTAAAGAATCCACCTGCCAGGGCAGGAGACACAAGTTCGATCCCTGATCTGGGAAGATCCAACATGCTGTGGGGCAACTAAGTCAGTGAGCCACAACCAATGAAGCCTGGGCTCCCTGGAGCCCATGTTCTACAAGGAGAAGCCACCACAGTGAGAAGCCCAGCACTAAAACAAAAGAGCCCCCACTAAGCATGCTTGGTGTTGGAGAAGACTCTGGAGAGTCCCTTGCACAGCAAGCAGATAAAACCAGTCCATCCTAAAAGAAATCAGTCCTGAATGTTCACTGGAAGGACTGATGTTGAAGCTGAAACTGCAAACTTTGGGCACCTGATACGAAGAACTGACTCATTGGAAAAGACCTTTTCCCTTATGCTGGGAAAGATTGAAGGCGAGAGGAGAATGGGGCAACAGAGGATGAGAAGGTTGAATAGCATCACTGATTCAATGGACATGAGTTTGAGCAAGCTCTGGGAGTTGGTGATGGACAAAGAAGCCTGGCGGGGGTACAGTTCATGGGGTCACAAAGANCTTTCCCTTATGCTGGGAAAAATTGAAGGCGAGAGGAGAACGGGGCAACAGAGGATGAGAAGGTTGAATAGCATCACTGATTCAATGGACATGAGTTTGAGCAAGCTCTGGGAGTTGGTGATGGACAAAGAAGCCTGGTGGGGGTACAGTTCATGGGGTCACAAAGAGTCAGACATGACTGAGCGACTGAACTGAACTGAACTGATGCATACTTAGTCGCTCAGTCATGTCCTACTCTTTGTGACTCCATGGACTGTAGCCTGCCAGGCTCCTCTGTCTATGGGATTCTCCAGGCAAGAATAGTGTAGTGGGTTGCCATTTCCTCCTCCAAGGGTTCTTCCCGACATAGGGATCGAACCCACGTCTCCTGCAGCTCCCTCATTGCAGCGGATTCTTTACTGCTGAGCCACCAAGGAAGTCTCACTCTGGCTATACACAACTAGAAAAAAGCCCACACATAGCAACAAACACCCATAGAGCCAAAAATAAATAAATAAACTTAAAAAAATTAAATAATGCTTGCTTTTGTAAACATCTTCATGTTAGAACAATTAAACTGCATATCTGATTTTGTTCCTAAGACTGCCCGATGATGGAAACTTTTAAAGGCCAATATCTCACCCCCTTTATGAGAGAAGATGCTTTAGATGTTGAGAAATAAAAGCTAATGTCCTGAGATCTGTTTTTCCCTTGGGAAAGTCAAGGAAGGACACAGCATTTACACCAGGACATGCTGACAATGCCTAACTACATCAAATCTTATCTACACAAGCTGTAAATCCTCTCACCCATTGGGCTGGTAAGAGGGCAGGCTTGCTCCACAACTATTACCAGTCAAGTTTTTAGCCCTTCCGCTACCTAACAGACTTCATTTCAAGATAGAGGTGATAACGTGCCCAAATAGTACATTCCAAGTCCCAAGGAATTTTAACAACAATGACTACCTTTGCAAAGCAGGAGAACAAATATGCTGTCCCACTGGAAACTTCCTGTAGATCCCAGTCATCTGACTACCTGTGCCCATACTTGTTACCGCAGGGCAGGATTCACCCAGGTAATGAAGGGGTGAAACTGGACTTAAGGTTACACACACCCCACAATGCATTTCATTGAGTTGTGCAATACAGCTCCAGTCTACCAACAGTTGACTGAGTAGATTTTAAATTTCAGCTTTTATCAACATATTGCTGAGAACTACAGAATTTCCAACTAGGTAATTGATTTAATGAAAACAGAAAGAATATACAGGCTTTAATATGACTATAAATCTGAAGAAAGAAAATTTAGTTTAAACAATTTGTACAACAATTTGTACTTTAGAGTGTCACTGAAAACATAATAAAAGCTCTTCCCAAGTTAGAGTCTTGCCCTTTTGGGTCTTTCACCGTGTAGTCTTCACATCTGTACAACTTTAAGGTGGGCAGGCGGTCACATTTCCTACAGTTGATCCAGGGCACAGACTTGATCTGAATGCTGAAATAAGGGTTTAGTCCATGGTCCTAGAACTTAGAACTAGACTCCCCGAAGTCTGAATCTTCTAAGAAAACAGCCTTGTTGATGTTCAATTATTTCTTTTGTTGCTTTTGGCCCCAATTATCTCATAACAGGACCTGAAAAACATATATAAAGCATGCATGAAAAACATGCATACCATGCATAAAAGACCCTGAAAAGCATGCATATGGAAGAACATGCATAGAATTTACACCAGGCTGATGCCTTTTTAATCTTCATATCACCTCTTAAGATGGGAGTTATCACGAGGAATTGTTATAACAAGCCCAAAGATTCAAAAAGAAGATACTTAGGGCAAAAGGGTTGCTGACTTACTCTAGAGAAGAAAAATTTAAAAGTTTTCTGATTTCCCTGGAAAGGGAGAAATATGTCTCCTTTCCCAGAAACCTCTTTGTGTCAGAGATGCCTGGAAATAGCTGTTTCTGGGGAAAGCAATAGGCCGAATCAAAAGCAACACAGTAATCTTAAATCCTGGCAATTACATGTTGAGAGCTTGCCTAGATATTCTAGGTGCCACTGTGTCGCTGACAGCCCCATGCCTATCAGGGAAAAGACACAGTCTCAGTGGGCACCTCTTATAGCCACATTATCCAACTGAAGTGTGATTCTGGAGTACAGTCAGCCTACCCACTGAGGCAAGTCTCCACAGGACACCAGGCCAGCCTGGGTGGACCTGACCAGCCAGAGCAAGAAGGACGAGGGAAGCAGGAAAGTTATAATACTTGTCTGGTGAGTTTTAAAGCATCACTAATACTGAAATGATACATGGAGTTCCAGCATCCATGGCATCCAGTGCAAACAAAGGCAGTCACCTGACTCAGGAGGGCTGACGGTGATCTGAACGGAGGCTCATTTTAAGCAGAAGCCATGTGGGCTTCAACGCCACAGTGTTAAATCATGAATATAGAATGATCCTGGCTAATAGGATGTCATCAACCCACAGACAGTGTTCACAACCCCAGGATGACAGCAACAAATATTCACAGCACGTCGATTATGAGCCACCAAGGAAGTCTCACTCTGGCTATACACAACTAGAAAAAAGCCCACACATAGCAACAAACACCCATAGAGCCAAAAATAAATAAATAAACTTAAAAAAATTAAATAATGCTTGCTTTTGTAAACATCTTCATGTTAGAACAATTAAACTGCATATCTGATTTTGTTCCTAAGACTGCCTGATGATGGAAACTTTTAAAGGCCAATATCTCACCCCCTTTATGAGAGAAGATGCTTTAGATGTTGAGAAATAAAAGCTAATGTCCTGAGATCTGTTTTTCCCTTGGGAAAGTCAAGGAAGGACACAGCATTTACACCAGGACATGCTGACAATGCCTAACTACATCAAATCTTATCTACACAAGCTGGAAATCCTCTCACCCATTGGGCTGGTAAGAGGGCAGGCTTGCTCCACAACTATTACCAGTCAAGTTTTTAGCCCTTCCGCTACCTAACAGACTTCATTTCAAGATAGAGGTGATAACGTGCCCAAATAGTACATTCCAAGTCCCAAGGAATTTTAACAACAATGACTACCTTTGCAAAGCAGGAGAACAAATATGCTGTCCCACTGGAAACTTCCTGTAGATCCCAGTCATCTGACTACCTGTGCCCATACTTGTTACCGCAGGGCAGGATTCACCCAGGTAATGAAGGGGTGAAACTGGACTTAAGGTTACACACACCCCACAATGCATTTCATTGAGTTGTGCAATACAGCTCCAGTCTACCAACAGTTGACTGAGTAGATTTTAAATTTCAGCTTTTATCAACATATTGCTGAGAACTACAGAATTTCCAACTAGGTAATTGATTTAATGAAAACAGAAAGAATATACAGGCTTTAATATGACTATAAATCTGAAGAAAGAAAATTTAGTTTAAACAATTTGTACAACAATTTGTACTTTAGAGTGTCACTGAAAACATAATAAAAGCTCTTCCCAAGTTAGAGTCTTGCCCTTTTGGGTCTTTCACCGTGTAGTCTTCACATCTGTACAACTTTAAGGTGGGCAGGCGGTCACATTTCCTACAGTTGATCCAGGGCACAGACTTGATCTGAATGCTGAAATAAGGGTTTAGTCCATGGTCCTAGAACTTAGAACTAGACTCCCCGAAGTCTGAATCTTCTAAGAAAACAGCCTTGTTGATGTTCAATTATTTCTTTTGTTGCTTTTGGCCCCAATTATCTCATAACAGGACCTGAAAAACATATATAAAGCATGCATGAAAAACATGCATACCATGCATAAAAGACCCTGAAAAGCATGCATATGGAAGAACATGCATAGAATTTACACCAGGCTGATGCCTTTTTAATCTTCATATCACCTCTTAAGATGGGAGTTATCACGAGGAATTGTTATAACAAGCCCAAAGATTCAAAAAGAAGATACTTAGGGCAAAAGGGTTGCTGACTTACTCTAGAGAAGAAAAATTTAAAAGTTTTCTGATTTCCCTGGAAAGGGAGAAATATGTCTCCTTTCCCAGAAACCTCTTTGTGTCAGAGATGCCTGGAAATAGCTGTTTCTGGGGAAAGCAATAGGCCGAATCAAAAGCAACACAGTAATCTTAAATCCTGGCAATTACATGTTGAGAGCTTGCCTAGATATTCTAGGTGCCACTGTGTCGCTGACAGCCCCATGCCTATCAGGGAAAAGACACAGTCTCAGTGGGCACCTCTTATAGCCACATTATCCAACTGAAGTGTGATTCTGGAGTACAGTCAGCCTACCCACTGAGGCAAGTCTCCACAGGACACCAGGCCAGCCTGGGTGGACCTGACCAGCCAGAGCAAGAAGGACGAGGGAAGCAGGAAAGTTATAATACTTGTCTGGTGAGTTTTAAAGCATCTCTAATACTGAAATGATACATGGAGTTCCAGCATCCATGGCATCCAGTGCAAACAAAGGCAGTCACCTGACTCAGGAGGGCTGACGGTGATCTGAACGGAGGCTCATTTTAAGCAGAAGCCATGTGGGCTTCAACGCCACAGTGTTAAATCATGAATATAGAATGATCCTGGCTAATAGGATGTCATCAACCCACAGACAGTGTTCACAACCCCAGGATGACAGCAACAAATATTCACAGCACGTCGATTCCTCTCAGCCCCAGACAAGACCCATGACAAGTTCCAGTGTCATCCTGATCTGGATGAAGGATGCCCAGCTACAGAAGCAAGAATGACACTCATCAAATCGGAAGAAGTATGTTTGAATTGGCTAGCCCAAATGGTAAGTGATGTACCAGTTCTGAAGACACAGAAATCCTTAAGGGTAACCTGGACACCCAAGGGCGCCTGGAGAAGAGAATGGCAACCCACTTCAGTATTCTTGCCTGGAGAGTCCCATGGACAGAGGAGCCTGGAGGGCTGCAGTCCATGGGGTTGTAAACAGTCAGACACAGCTGAGAACTGGACCCCCAAAGGTGTGAGATTTTTCACTGGTGGGGAGGCAAGCATCCCACAGAGAGGAAGCAACATAAGCAGGGACATGTAAGAAGAAAAGAAAGGGTTGGACATGGAAAATACTAGGAAAATCAAACTGTGTGGTAAAGACTGGACCCCCAAACAAAAGATTCACTATTGATGATTGCTAGCAGTCATTGAACATGTAGGCACACAACAGTCAATTAGGGGAGGCTGACCACCCCCTCTCTTCCACACTGGGGAGTAGTGCCAGGGAAGTACATTGGAAAATTACTTCTTTATTTTTCCCATTAATTGCACTTATGGACCTCTTTCTAGAGCCCTCTCCTTAAAGGTCTCTCAGCTGTTTATAACTGATAACTGGACAGTTTTAAGGACTATTCATGATTCAAAGATGAATCAAAAGGAGGGGCCACAATTTCCAGTCTATGCTATCGTTGGTGATTGAACCCTAGGTCTCCAGTCTGACTGATCAATATCTAAACGTGGGCAGAGATAAGTTGGTACCTTGTGCCTGTGTCAGTCCTTCTATTTCAAACTCTGTTACTCTAACTTGTTCAACCACTAGCATTATTTTATTGGAAACTGCTGATGAAGCAATATACAGTGCTTTGCGGAGCCTTTGCTGAGTGCTGATATCAGCCTAGGGGAAGCTGAGGAAAGCCTGAGAAGTGCCCTCCCCAGCTACCAACAAAGGGATAAGCTGTTAAACATCAAATGGCACCTTTCTTGCTGTTCAGTCGCTGAGTCATGTCCAGCTCTTTGCCACCCCATGGACTGCAGCGTGCCAGGCTTTCCTCTCCTTCACTATCTTCTGGAGTTTGTTCAAATTCAGTCCATTGAGTCAGTGATGCCATCCAATCATCTCATCCTCTGTCATGCCCTTCTCCTCTTGCCCTCCATCCTTCTAGCATCAGAGTCTTTTCCTATGAGTTGGCTTTTTGCATCAGGTGGCCAAAGTATTGGAGCTTTAGCTTCAGCATCTTGGAATCTCCATTCTTTATCAAGTCATTTAAAGTTCTTCAGTGAAGTAGATTATAGGGTTACATTAAAAATCCCACAGTTTCCAAATTCATTTAAATGGATTTCTACTTATTAGCAATACCTAACTTCAGGGAGTTATTTATTCTTATTAATGATGAAAAAGAGACTAAAATGAGTGCCTAATCAGTCTGAATTTAGTGGAGAGTTTTTAGAGTTCATGTTTCTGTTTTTGTCAAACTTTATTCCAAATGATGCAGATAAGGACCTGGTTCTAACGACTCCCCCTAAAATGCACGTGGTTACTGTTGTTGTCAGGGCTGCTAAGCAGAGAAGCCCTTAGGGAATGAAATTTCCTCCTTCCCACTGATCTGTTGTCTTTCAAAACAGCACAACTGCCAAGATCAGCAGGAGGAAAGGCTCCTTTGAGGTGTTCCTCATGCCTCTTTCACTGGCTTGAGCAAAACAAGCATCTGAACGGTGTTCAGTCCCCGAGGGGACACTCAGGAGAGGACACAACCAGAACAGCTTAAGGGACAGCACTCAGTGAAGGCAGGGCAGCCGCGGGCTGCCAG
Source organism: Cephalophus harveyi (assembly GCA_006410635.1). NCBI lineage: Eukaryota > Metazoa > Chordata > Mammalia > Artiodactyla > Bovidae > Cephalophus > Cephalophus harveyi. Next base: position 14,213 of record SJYT01017405.1, read on the forward strand.
GGGTCAGATCCTGGAGCTCGGAAACACAGGCTTAAGTCACTATAAATACCTTTGAAAAAGTGGCCGGGGTGGGAGAGAGCAGGAACAGGTGGTCAGGGGCCCCCGTAGGCACAGTACCAGCCTAGAACAATCACCCTGGGACATGATCCCTGTGTTCAGTGTTCCAAGTCCACATTTACCCAAAGACAGGACAACCTGATGTACCTCTCCCTCATGCCAAGCGTTGGTTTATACCTTCGCAAACGTCTCACATGATTTTTTTTTACTATATCATGTGGGCACGTGTGTTAGTTGCTCTCTCGTGTCCAACTCTTTCTGACCCATGGACTGTAGCCTTCTAAACTCCTCTGTCCATGGGATTCTCCAGGCAAGAATACTGGAGTGGGTTGCCATTCACTTCTCCAGGAAATCTTCCCAACCCAGGGATCAAACCCACAATTGACAATCTTGAAGGAGAGGGGAACCCTATCTCTACCCCAGATATGACAGAAAATCTTTCTGGGCACAATTAGGGAAGAAAAGAATTTCTCAAGTCTTCTAAGGAATATATAAAAAGATAGTGGAGAAATAAAAGAGGACCAACCAAGGGAGAACAAGCAAAAACTATGTATTCAGAGTTGCTGTAACAAAGGCAGTCAGCCAAAGTCATTTACGTTTCAACAGACTCAAAGGCAGTGGCTCAGAGAAACTTCCCTAGCGGCTCAGATGGTAAAGAATCTGCCTGCAATGCAGGAGACCCAGGTTCGATCCCTGAGTCGGGAAGATCTCCTGGAGAAGGAAATGGCAACCCACTCCAGTATTCTTGCCTGGAGAATCTCACGGACAAAGGAGTCTGGCAGGTTACAGTTCATGGGGTTGCAAATGACTGAGCAACTCACACACACACAAAGGCAGGCAGAGTAGAGGGAATTTTTTAGTGGAAAAAGAGAGGGCTTCAGATATGCCCTTATTGGAGCCTATTGACCAGGAAAGCTGTGGGTGAGCTAACTGAAAGTGGGGTTTAGCTTTCCCTGGCTGATCCTAAGTTTGAAGCAACAACAAAAATTACAGAAGTTGGAAGCTGTTAATCAAGTCCTGGTGACTCGGGGCCAATTGTCATAGAAGTTATTCTTTAGCTTTCTGGATTGTTACTAGAGATAGCAATCCACAAATCTGACTCACAGCAGGCTGCCTGCCTGGATTGTTTATTGTAGATAAAGGTCTTGGTTTCCTGGGCATGTTGTAGATCTTTTTATATAGGCTCTGGCTGTTGTCCTTTTGCCTATACAGTCTCTCTGGATTTCCTGAAACAAGGAGATCATCAGGTAGGAAGAGTAGCTTATGAGTCAAGCCATGTCATCTCCCTATGAAAGAAACCATAACTGGGAATTCATGAGGCTGGGTTAAGGTCAAGATGTGGTTGCTTTTTTTTTTTTTTTTTTTGTATTTTATAACTCTTCCAAGTATTTGGTTTACTTGATCATGTGGCAGAAGCCAATGGTCTAAATCTCCCATTGCTTCATGAAGGAGGGCAACATTCTGCTGAGTCAGGAGGGTGGGGAGGAGACTGTTTCTTTATCCTCCCCCAGAATTTGAGCTCCAGACATTCTTTCCTTGAAGACAAAGCAACCTTGATTTGGTAGGAATAGGGAAACTGCATTCTTAAAAAATAATCTTTACTTCGATGAAAATAACCCTTAGCATCCATATATAGAAGGAGAGTTTGATGCTGGATGTTGCATTAGTCTGCTTGGGCTATCATAAAAAATTATTATCACAGACTGGGGCCATAAACAACAAACATTTATTTTATCGCAGTTTTGGAGGCTAGAAGTCCAAGATCAAGTTGCCGGCTAGTTTGATTTCATACTAAGTCCTCTCCTCTCAGCTTACAGGCAGCCGTGATCTCACTGTGTGTGCATGTAGCCTTTCTTCTGTGTGAGCACTGAGAGAAGGGCAAGATCTCTGATGTCTTTTCTTGCAAGGACACAAATCCTATCGGCTTAGGACCTCTCCCTATGGCCTCATTTAACTTTAATTACTTGTACAAAAGCCCTATCTCCAAACACAGTCGTGCTGGGGTTAGAACTTCAGCATATGAATTTGGAGGGGACACAAGCATTCGGTCCATAATAGTTGTGGAAGGTGGACACCTCTCTCTGCAAGTGGAATCCTATTTGCCTGTAGGCATGCTGTAAGAACCAGTGAGATGACCCTCAACTGTTCTTGGCTGAATAACAACACCAAGCTCCCTACAAATGAGGATACAGAAAATTCAAGTTGTTGGGAATTCCCTGGTGGTCAGGTGGTTAGGACTCTGCTTCCATTGCTGGGTGCCCAGGTTCAATCCCTGAACAGAAACTAACCCCACAAGCTTTGCGGTGTAGCCAAAAAATTTTAATTGTAGAGTTTTGCTCTGTTTTTAGACTGAGTATGTTTTAAATTTTGAGACAAAAATTTCCACCTAAAGTCAGATGTGGATTGACAGAATAATCACAACCTGACTACATCACAATGACTTTTTAAGTATGATTGGGTTTAAGACATACTCCTTTTTTTCTAAGATATTGAGATAAAAATACATAAATATAAATATGGCATTTAGGGAACCATGGGTCCCAAAAACTTTAACAAAGTGTAGTCACTCAGTTGTGTCTGACTCTTTGTGACCCTATGGACTGTAGCCTGCCAGGCTTCTCTGTCCATGGAATTCTCCAGGCAAGAGTACTCGAGTGGGCTGCCATTCCCTTCTCCAGAGGATCTTCCCGACCCAGGGATTGAACCTAGGTCTCCCTGATTACAGGCAGATTCTTTACAATCTAAGCCATTGAGGGTTCTGAAAGAGGTCAATTTTCATTAAACACCACCTCTCTCATATTACTCTTCTGCTGCCAAACTCTCCTTTGTTTTCCACTCCTTATGGATTAATGTCTAATCCATTTAACCTCGGGCTATTTTTCTGAAATTCTCTCCTACTTTTTTTCTTCACCAATAACAGTAGTAACAATGGTTATCACTTGTGTGCTAAACCCTCTGCTAAACGCTTTATATGCATTGTTGTTAGTTGTTGTTAGTGCTGTATCCTAAGTCTCTTCAGTCGTGTCTGACTCTGCGACTGTAGCCTGCCAGGCTCCCCTGTCTTTGGGATTCTCCAGGCAAGAATACTGGAGTGGGTTGCCATGCCCTCCTCCAGGGGATCTTCCTGACCCAGAAATCAAACCTGTGTCTCTTAACATCCTCTGCACTGGCCGGCAGGTTCTTCACCACCAAGCCACCAGGGAAGCCTCCCTTACCCATAGACTGGCTTGTTTTTCTACAAATATGCCTTTGCAATTCTTGTCCTCTTAAAGACTGGTATGTCTCACATTACAGACCCCCAAAGAATATAATACTAAAATGTTGAACCAAGTTCAGAAAACAAACTCCTTGAAGTGGACAGAATTTTCTAAACAAGAAAGTCATAAAGGAAAGGAAAGACATATTTGCTTATATAAACTTTTAAAAAACTGTTTATGTCTTTTTCCATTCAAAAGACATATAGTAGACTGAAAAAATATTTGCTATACTTATGGTAGGCATAGGATTATATCTCTAACATGCAGAAAAGTGTCTACAAGTTGACAAGAAAAAGAACAAACAGGCCTTTAGAAAAATGGGCAGAAGATATAAACAGGAAATTGACAGATGAGGGTACAATGGCTAATAAATCTATGATGAATGGTTTCATTAGGATTCAGGGACATTAAAATTAAAGCAACATTATTATCTATTTTCATTCATCAAGTTGGCAAAATTTGAAAGCAGAAATAACCCCAGTGCTGATACAGATGCAGTGAAATAAGCACATTTATATATAGCTACTGAGAATTGGGACTGCTATATTTTTTGAAAAACTGTCAATATCTTTTGAAATTTAAAGACATATATATATAGTACCAAGTAATATAGCATTTGGGACTCTAACCTAAAAGAAATAAAAGCACCAATACATAGAATACATGAAAAGAAATGTTTATTGCAGCATTGTTGTATCGGGAGAAATAAGAAATAACAACTATCATTCACTTGGGGGATGGTTGGATGAGTTTAGTACATACACACTATGAACTGTCATGCAAACATTAAAAATAACGAGTTAGCTGTAGCTCTGACTTGGAAGGAAGAGCAAAGATGCTGGCCCTGTTACAACTCTGTCTCAATCAAAACTGTGTCACACATGGCCACTGTCAGCTGCAAAAGAGGCTGAGGGAACAAATATTTAGTTTCTCCAGTATTTGAAGGGGAAGCAGATGAGGGAAAAGGGATTGAGAATGGGCTATGGATCAGCCAATCAAGTGCCTGCGCAGGACCCATGTCAGATATTTGTTGGTCATTCTCGCTGTGCTTTAGCAAAGGGCAGCACACGAGGTAAGCATTCTGCACATTTTTATTGAGTGAATGATTAAGGAAACTTTGGAGCAAAAGGTGAGATGCCTTGAGCATCTTGTCATGGAAGGTTATGAAAAAGTACCATAGGGAAACTGAGTCTGGAGCTCTAGGCTCAGGAAAAACAGTATCAGTTGGGGAGAGTCTGAATTCAAAGTCTCAGGACCCCATACACTAGAGCCCAGGTGACGGCCCCTGACATTTACACTGGGCAGTGGGGAGAACCTGGAACCCTGCCAGGAGGGATGTTGCTTCTCCAGGAAGCTGAGTTACTGTGCTCTGCCAGGTACCCTGAGCTGTGAGATAGCTGTGAGAACATGTAGGATCACACTGTTGGGAACTGAGTCTCAGCTCTTCCAGGAACTAGAACATGATCTTGGCGTCACACACACACTGCGGAAGCCAGGCAATAATTCCCATTCCTATGGAACACACGCTATCATAAAGATCACAACTTTCCAGGGAAGTCAGCAAATTTAGCCAACTTAACCCTTAAAAACAGTAGCAGTTTTTTTTGTTTGTTTTTTGTTTTTTCTATCACCAAACCCAATCCATTGATGTATAAAGCCAGAAAAAAATGAGCAAGTTATGTGCAGAACCCTCTGGAATTGCAATATAAAAATAATCCTTGTTAAGGATTATTAATCCTTGTTAAGGATTCTTAAGACCAGGTCACCCCTCTCTCTTTTCCCATACTCAAAAAAAAAAAGTAAGATGTAGGTTCTCAAGGAGTGTTTACTGGAAATCACTTTACTAGCATGGAGGTGGAGAAAAATAATTTAAAGCAGCTATAAGGTTGGATCTGGATAGCTTTGTTTCTTTTCTTTTAGATCTTAAAAATCATACCCTTTAATACCACGAATCCATGTAAGAACGTCTTTCAAAATAATGGTTTCATATTTTCTAAATCTTTAGTATTTAGTCATTTTTAGGGAATATCATGTGTCAGAAGGCTGCTTTTATTTTTTTCTCATCAGACAAGAATACCCTAAGCAATTACTAAATAGCTGATTCAGTGCTCATGATAAGAACATATGGGAGTTCTAGAAGCTGTGTGGTTCTGTGGTCCCTTTAAACCTGGGGGGTCTGTAGGCATATAACTAGTAATTTGTCTCAGAGCCAGTGGTCAGTCATGTCTCAGGCTGTTGGTACCACATGGGGTTTGTACATATTGTTGTCACTGTTTTTGTTGCTATTTGCTTTTTAAGAACTTTGAGAATTTTTAGAAGCATAGAATTTGATTTAGCCAGAGGAGCAGAACATATTATCCAAACTGTTTTTTTATAAGAGACATTAAATAACATTGTTCTCAAAAACATTAACCATAAATTAATCATCGAAACATTAAGGAAAGGGATAGCAGTTCTTTTTCTAGATAAGATAGATATTTTCATAACTAAGTTCCAGCACCCTAATTATTTTGACAAGTTATATCAATCAGTGAACTAAAATTCAAAGGTTTCATCTTCTATAAATGGAGTATTTTGGTCGTTCAGGCACTAAGTCGTGTCCGACTCTTTGTGACCCCCGTGGACTGGAGCCTGGCAGGCTGCTCTGTTCATGGGATTTCGCAGGCAAGAATACTGGAGTGGGTTACCGTTTCCTTCTCATGGGATCTTCCCAACCCAGGAATCGAACCCACGCCTCTTACATTGCAGGCAGATTCTTTACCAGGGAAGCTCCAAAATGGGGTATGTGCAAATGTGCTCAGTCACTTCAGTCATGCCCGACTCTTTACGACCCTGTGGACTGTAGCCTGCCCCAGGCTCCTCAATCTATGGGATTCTCCAGGCAAGAGTACTAGAGTGGGTTGCCATGCCCTCCTGCAGGGTAAATGGGATATAGTGATTGCTTTTATGTAAAACCTTGTTTTGTATTTGATATGTCTTGTATTCACTGTATGTGTAATTGGAAGACCTCATCCCCAGACAGGAGGAAGTGAGGATGCCCTAAATGTTGAACCTGGCCCATGTTGGGTGGAGTGTTCTGCTTTAGGATTGCAGACTTGCTCTCATTCATGGAATTCCATTGAAATGACAGAATAGCATGAAGCCGTAAGAGTCCTGAGTACGATGGACCAGGTATTTTGACATATTTTTGAAAACCAAGAAGTACATGAGATTGTACCGATATAAAGACATTGCTGAGAAAGTTGTAGCCCAGAATACAGGTGGAAGAAGTATGAGCGCTCTTCTCAGAAGAGCCCTGTGCCTATCTGTAGCAAAGTACCCCAAAGTTAGATTCTTAGATCAATACAGAATTATTCTCTCACACTTCTGGAACTGTCAAGTCTGAAACACAGGTGTTGGCAGGGTGGTTCCCTTGGAGGGTTGTGTGGGAGAATCCATTCCATGCGTCTCCCCTAGCGTCTGTGACAACCAGCGGTCCTGGGTGTTGTCTGCCCCTGGATGCCTCACTCTGGTCTCTGCCTCTGTTGTTCCATTACCCTCTGCCCGTGTGTCTCTGTGTCATTCACCTTCTTATAAGTACATCAGTCATATTAGGTGAAGGCCACCCTACGCCAGTATGACCCCATCTTAACCTAATTGCATCATCAATGATTCCATTTTCAAATAAGTTCCCATTCTGTGGTACCGGGGCTTAGAACTTCAACGTGTCTTTTTAGGGGGAGGGGTAGGGTTCAGTTCAACCCATTATACTTCATCTGTTTGCTCTCAGCTTCTCTTCCTACTCTTTCCGTCTCTCAGGTTACTGGCCCCTCCAATCTACATTTTCCAGACTCCCTTGACAAACTGGTTTCTGGCCAGTTTCAACTGAGGGGAGGCATTAGTGAGGGATGCACAGTAGGAGAAGGGAAGAGATTTGGGTGTTTCTTCCCCTTCTTTCTTGGCTTTGAGCAAAGCCTCCATGAGTAGCTCCATCTACTCCATGGTTCCAGCTCCTACCTGGAGACCTGAGTCCAGCTCTGTGACCTACACTGGAGTTCCAGCGCCCAGCAAGGGGAATCAGCTCTCATCCCCCAACCCACGTCTGCTTCCTAATTCTGAGCTGCTTCATCCTCCTGTTTGCTTTGTCAGCTCTTCTAAAGCCTTTATAATTAATTCCACTAATTAAATTCTTTCTATTGAACTATCTGGCGCGAGTCCTGTTTTCCTGATGAGAGCCTGGATTGACACAAGTTTCAAGAAATGCCAGACTCTGAGTCAACCAGCACAGAACAGGAGTGAACCGGGGGCAGACACCAGGGCGACTGTTGAAAGGACAGCCAGTGAGACGGATGGGCAGAGACCAGCTTTCTCTCCTCCCTCCTCAGAAAATACAGCACAATTGTCAGGAGGCGGGCACTTGGGAATTAACAGTCATAAGTATGAAAAATCCTTCCTCTTTCTTAGATACTAATCAAAGTTGAGAAATTAAGAAAAAGAGGTGTAAGCATATTTCTTGTTGTTGTTCAGTCCTTAAGTCATGTCCAACTCTTTTGCGACCCCCATGGACTGTAGCCCTCCAGGCTCCTCTGTTCGTGGAATTTCCCAGGCAAGAATACTGGAGTCGGTTGCCGTTTCCTTCTCAGAGGGGATCTTCCTGACCCAGGGATCAGACCTGAGTCTCCTGCATTGAAGGCGGGTTCTTGAGCCACTGGGGAAGCCTTAAGCATATTTCTAGTAGTTCCCAAAATAATTTAGATGTTAATAAATAAAAATAGTTATCTTTCAGTCTTAGACCTCAGACTGGGGTGGAATAGACTTATTGTTTTTATCTCCTCTATGCTGTTTGCATTTTGTAATGCTTATACACCTATTACTTCTTAATTCTTTAGGTAATAATTTCAAATTTTGACTAGGTCATTTTTTTAAGTTTCATTTTATTTACTTATTTTGGGGGGAATTTAGTTCCCCAACCAGGGATTCAACCTGTACTCCTTGCACTGGAAATGTGGAGTCTTAACCACTAGACAGCTAGGGAAGTCCCCTGACTGCATCTTAGAATAGCTAAGGACCAAATGATGTTTTGGTCCTTATTCTTATAAGTCCAAATTCTTATTTTCTGAATGGACCAGGGGAGGATGAAGAGTGAAAAAAGTAACAAAGTTTGAAAGCAGGCACATGAAAAAAGAAGCTAATGACACTACTCATTAATTAAATGAGTGAATTGCTTTAAACTGCTTTACGTATTACAATGTGGATGAGGGAAATACATGAAAAGTATATTTCAATTTGGGAAAAATATCTCTCTTAATACAGATGGTACTGAGAATTACTGTTTGTTCTTGGGAGATGTGTTCAGTATCCTCAGTCTAGTTTGTTTGTTTGTTTGTTTTTAATCCACACTCCTACTTTTGCTGTCCCAAATCAGGAAATATCAGAGGTAGAGACCAGGGAAGGTACCAGAGCCGAAGGGGCTCAAACTTACTCTGGACTTTTATAGTGAGCCCCAGAATTGTTGCATAGGCTAGATAAATAGTACTGGATGATTAGAAACTTTCCTCCACAATAGCTCACTATGGCTTAAATTAAAAAAAAAAAAGAAGAAGATATAAGCTTTGGACAGAGACAGGCTTACATTTTAATCTCAAGGTTACCCTCTATGACCTTGGGCAATTTGCTTGGATTCTCTGAACTTCAATTTCCATTGCTGGCAAATGCAGAAACAACATTTAGTCCATATAGTTGTCATAAAAAATAATGAGATAATATATGCAAGGAGTTTTACAGAATTCCTTGCACATAGGAGGACCTCAGTAAAATACATCCATTGCTGATGAGGAAAGAGGTCAAATAAGATTCTGCATCTTCGTTGTACATGTACAAAAACTCCACTGAGTGGGATTCTTAGATATGAGGAGGTTTTTCAAAGCACTAGCTTGTTTATTAATCCCTGCAAAATGTATTTACTGACTGTTACCAAGGGTTTTGAGTGAGATAACAACAACAGGAATAATCCCAAGCAGGCCAGCCTTCTCAGGCCAACTTGTTGCTAGCTGTGGTTCCAGGAATCAGATTTAGATGAGGCATTCCCTGGCGGCTCAGATGGTAAAAAAATCTGCCTGCAATATAGGAGATCCAGGTTCAATCTCTGGGTCCAGAAGATCCCCTGGAGAAGGGAATGGCTACCTACTCCAGTATTCTTGCCTGGAGAATTCCATGGACAGAGGAGCCCAGTGGGCTATAGTCCATGGGGTCACAAAGAGTTGGACATGACTTAGTGACTAAACAACAACAACAACAATTATAGGTGTAGTGGGAAACTCATCATAGCCCTGTAAATACTGCTAGATTTAATGGAAAACTGGTGAGGTGGACCCGATAGAAGTCTCCTGTGTAATATTTACTCTAGGGGTTAAGCAAATTAGACAAGCTTGACTTGGTGATTGAAGGGGAAGGTGACTCTGACTATCCAGCACTGTGAACTCATAAGAATTATCTACTGCCTCTGCCCTAAATAGCAGAAATGATGTCCAACTACAGATGGTCCCTCAGATGTATGTGGGACTGGCACCATTCGTGGTAAGCAGAAAAGAATACCTGGCAGAGAGGGTGATACCCGATGGAGGGGCCTGGCACAAAAGAGAAGATGGAACATGCCATTTGATAGTTCGAGATAACTCCACTTGTTCAGTAGGAGCTATCCTCTAGAGACCCCCTCCTCGCCCCCCAAGGAACGCTTGCAGAGATTTTCACAGGCTCTATAACAGAGGGCAGCCAAAAGAGACAGCGAAACCTGGGAGGTTACTCTGATCCCAGCTACAGCTTACTCATGGGTTAGTGTGGCTTAGGGAGATTCCAGCACACAAGTAAATTATACAGAAATAGTCATTTTTTGACTGCCACTACTTTGTCACCTTAAAGGAAAACAACCTTGGTTTCCTGTCAGAAGCCTATTATTGCAGCTCATGGTCCATAATAAGAACTCAGTGTAAAGCCCTCTGGAAATTTCTACAGATATGTAGACTATGATCTTAAAGTCAAGGCCGAGCTTTGCAGACAGCTCTGAGATGGGAAAACCCTGCTGTCTCATTTCAATACCTGCGATCTCTGGGGACTTGTAGAAGACCTTGTCTTTCCTGATTAAGTGCTATCAATTGATTTCTGTATTAGTGAGGTTAGGCATTGCTACAATAATAGGAAAACCCTGAAAACTCAATGGCTTAACACAACAAAAGTTATTTCTTGATCACATAATGCCTGATATGGATTGGGTGGCCCTCTTCCATCTTCAATGCATGCCAACCAGAACGCATGGCCTCCTTGGTCATCATAGAAGTGGGAAAAGAGCCAGAGACTCCTGTGGGGTGGTTTTAAGTGCCAGGGCTAGCAATGGTTGAGATCACGTCTGTCCATCTCCCTGTTGGCCAGGTAGTCCATGATGCCACGTGGTCCGTGTGAGCTGGGAAATGCAGAGCAGCCCCCCGACCCTCAGGTGAACACTAAGAATCTCACCACAGCATTTCTATAAACAATTCATTAATCAAATTAAGCAGCTCATTTAAATCGCCTTTGTTAACTAAGTTTATCAGTGTCTCTTTCAGGAACCAAATTAGTCAAGAAAGGAGAAATTTATCAAATCATCACTTTAAAAACATAACAATTTTATTTGTCAGTTCTACCGCGATAAAGCGGAGAAAAAGAACATAAAGTAAGAAAGGACAGAATTAAAAACTGGTACCGATGCCTCTTCTGAGCCATCGCAGAGTGATTTATCTAGTAATGAGTTAAACGCCCGCCGTATATTTACCACAGAGAAAGACAGAGCAGCCTTTATATCCTCACAACAGCTCAGAAAGCTGCCAACATTAGAATCTATTTGTTTTATTGAGAAGAGGGATTGTTGGCTGGAGCACAAGGGCTCCCCATTATTCTTTCTGGAAAAAGCAATGGGAACTTTTAACTTTCTTCTGGACGGCGACCAACATCTATCAGGAGAAACACGAGCTTAACATCTCTTTCTGAAGAGCCGCACTTAGAATTCCTAACAGGCCTCCCCAGCCTCTACCGGTGTCAGCAATGGCTCAAGGTCCCAGATCCAGACTCTTTTGTGTCTAACGAAAGTGCAAAAGCAAATCAACTCAGCAAACTGTGAACAGCCAACTGGCCTGCCCTAGAATACTCAATGAAACTGGAGTCTGATGGAACCGGCTAAACGGCCAGGGCCAAGGCTACCCTCACAGGATCAATTCTGAGCTCTGACAGATACTTGTTCCATGACCCGGGGTAGAAGAGTTCATGACTCGGTTAACTACAGTTCCAGCTGAGTCTCTTGGGTAGAGAGGTTTTTCGTTGAAGGACAATTCTAAGGGTCAGGATAAAATTGAAATGAATCATATAGTCTTCTGTTTCCTCAAAGCCGACTTTTAAAAATTGCCTGTCTCTCAAATTGGCCCCTGATCTTCATCTTCCACGTCACTGCCCTTAGCTTCAAGACATCATTTGCCTGTTCCCAATTCACGGAGAAAACAGCAACTTGGGGGAGAAATCTCTCAATCCTCTGCCCACGCTGCCTGCAGATTTTCAGCTGGGTATTTTCCACTCCCTAACCCTGTCCTAAGTATCTGTCCTGCCACTCTTTTTCTTTTTTCATTTTCAACAGCATCACAGTGTGTCTGGTTACCCCCTAGTCAGCCTAGATTTCCCCCACTCCATTGTGGCCACTCAATCATGTCTGACTCTTTGTGACCCCATGAACTGTAGCTCACCAGGCTCCTCGGTCCATGGGATTTTCCAGGCAAGAATGCTGGAGTGGGTTACCATTCCCTTCTCCAGCGGATTTTCCCAATCCAGGGATCAAACCCAAGTCTCCTGCATTGCAGGCAAATTCTTTACCACTGAATCTCCAAGGAAGCCTGCCTTCACCCACTGTGATCAACCTTGTCCTAAGCGTTTGTCCCTCTACCCACTACCACCTGACATTCACACCTTCACCACTGTCTCTGGCTGATGCTACTACCAAAGCCCTGATCCAGTGGACACTTCATCTCCTTTGGCCTTACCTTGGCATCCAGTACTGCCTTTAACCATTTCTTCACTTCCTTTTTTTTTTCTTTTTTTAGCATTTATTTGTTTGGCTGTGTCAAGTCTCAATTGCAGCACATGGGATCTTTGTTGCATCATGTGAAATCTTCCGTTGCAGTGTATGGACACTCTAGTTGTGGCGAGGGCTCAGTAGTTGCTGTGTGCAGACTTAGTTGCTCTGTGGCACATGGGATCTTAATTCTCCAACCAGGGATCGAAGCTGAGTCCTCTTAAGTGCAAGGCAGACTCTTAACCACTAGAGCACCAGGGAAGTCCCAATTCCTTCACTTTCTATTCTGCTGGTTTTCTGGATCCTCTGATTTCTGGTTTTCCTACCACCTACCAAGGCTCTTTCGGAGAAGGCAATGGCACCCCACTCCAGTACTCTTGCCTGGAAAATCCCATGGATGGAGGAGCCTGGTGGGCTGCAGTCCATGGGGTCGCTAAGAGTCAGGCACGACTGAGCAACTTCACTTTCACTTTTCACCAAGGCTCCTTAATGTCTATTTCTAAAATGTTCCCTGGGGGGCTCACCTGGTAAAGAATCACCTGCAATGTGGGAGACCTGGGTTTGATCCCTGGGTTGGGAAGATCCCCTGGAGAAGGGAATGGCTACCCACTCCAGTATTCTGGCCTGGAGAATTCCATGGACTGAATAGTTCATGGGATCGCAAAAAGTCAGACACAACTGAGCGACTTTTACTTTCACTAAAATGTTGACGTTCCCCCAGATTCTGCCTTTGCCTCTCTGTAATCCATTCAACAAGACTTCCTTGAGTAAGGAAGAGCATCATGGAAAAGCCAAAGTAAATCAGCTCCTCAGACTGAAAAGGGACCCTGAGGTTGGCCCTGGAAACAAAGGATCAGATCAGATCTACCCCGCTGTCAAGGATCTATAGTCTGGATCTCATTGAATGGCTCTGACATCTACCCAGGCCCCCAGGTTAAATAACTGACTCAGTGAGGACTCCTCACTCTCACAACCAAAAGTTCCCCAAGTATAGTCAATTCTACCTTCTGAAAATCTTTTAAATCTGCCTCCTCCTCCTCTTCTAGAGAGTCGCTGGCTGAGTTTCAGCTTTCATTATCTCTCCACCTGGACTGCTGCAAATAAATCTTCATTGTTCACCCTGAATCCAGTCTCACTCCCCTTCTGTCTCCCATGCATGATGCTTTCAGAGTTATCTTTGAAAAATTCGGTGTGGTCACATCATTTCCCTTCCAAATCTCTTTGAGATTTCCCATTGTCTGCTTCCAGGGCCTTCTGTGAGCTGACTCCTGCCTTCCTCTCCTTTATGTCTCCCACTCCTCTCCTGCACAAGTCTTAGCTCCCAATATCAGTAATCACCTTGATGTTCATTCACTCCTTTTCCTCATCTTCTGTGGTATTCTGTATGCTATGTGAGCGTTGGACCTCGAACTGCAAGGAGATCAAATTGGTCAATCTTAGGGGAAATCAACCCTGAATGTTTATTGGAGGAACTGATGTTGAAGCTGAAGCTCCAGTACTTTAGCCACCTGATGCGAAGAGCTGACTCACTGGAAAAGACCCCTGATGCTAGGAAAGACTGACAGCAAAAGGAGAAGACGGTAACAGAGGATGAGATGGTTGTATAGAATCACCACCTCAACAGACATGAACTTGAGCAAATTCTGGGAGATAGTGGAAAACGGGGAAGCCTGGCATGCTGCAGCCCATCGGATCCAAAGAATCAGACATGACTTAGTGACTGAACAACAACAACATGTGTGTAGCTCACCTTGCATACCATGGGCCTTGCACATAAAAATATGTTAACTTAAATGCCCAACAGGCATCTCAGTCTTAACCTGTCCAAAACAGAATTTCATGTAAGACCTGCTTTTTCCCAGTCTTCTCTATGTCCTTTGCTCGGGCCAGAAACCTAGGAGGTAGACATGATTCCTCTCCCTTTCCAACATGTTGAAGTGATCTGTCAACTCCATACATCAAATATATGCCCAAGCAATCCAGTTTCTTCCATGTCACTAAGCTCCAGATTACTGTAAACACTACTCAGCAAGCGTCCTGTATCCAGTCTTGCCCACTCAGAATTCATTCTCCACAGTGCAACCAGCGTGAACTTTTAACAACATCAATCAGATCATGTCACTCCCCTTTTAAAAACCCTCCAATGGCTTCCTTGAAATTCAAAGTAAAATTCAAACCCTTTCACAGGCCCATGTGAATCAGCCATGTCCCCCTTCCAGCCTCCTGTGCACCCTTGCCTCCCCCTCACCCCTGTGCTCCAGCCACGTGTTAGTTGCTCAGTCATGTCCAACTTTGTGTGACCCCGTGGACTCCCGCCCGCCAGGCTCCTCTGTCCATGGGATTCTCCAGGCAAGAATACTGGAGTGGGTTGGCATTCCCTTCTCCAGTTCTCCAGCCACACTGGGCTTCTTTTCATTCCCCAAACATACCGGCCTCATCCCAGTCCTTCTCTCAGAGCCTGGCTCCTTCCTGACACTAGGTCCCAGTTTTTCAGAAATGCCTTTCCCAATCGCCGTGTCTAAAGTAACCTCCACTGCACCATCCTGGTTTGTTGTTGCTTCTGCTGCTTTTTATCCAAGTTTGCATTTCATCTCTATTGACGTTCATTCGATCAAAGATTAAATATCTTAATACGGTAATCTAAGTACAAGACGAAAATCAGGAAAGGTGTCACCCCATGGCACCTCCCTGTTTTATTTGCTCTATGGCTCTTTCTGCTGTGTGACTTCTTTATTAGTTGATTTTCTTTGCCCCATGGACTCTCCCTTCTCATGAAAATATAAGTTCCACAAGGGTAAGAAATTATTTATGTATTCACTGGTACTATTCAAATTATTTAAAACAGGTGGAGCATAGACTCCAACGCATCAGAAAGGACATGGATCTCAATGCACTGACTGAATATCAGCCTTCTTATTCTTATTCCCAGCATCCCAACAGCGGCTTGCTCTAAACAGCTGTCTGCCAGAGGCATGAATGAATAAATCAACAAGTGTCCCTGGTCAGTTTCATTACTCCATCATGAATACTGCTGCTGCTGCTGCTAAGTCACTTCAGTCGTGTCCAACTGTGTGACCCCATAGACGGCAGCCCACCAGGCTCCCCCGTCCCTGGGATTCTCCAGGCAAGAACACTGGAGTGGGTTGCCATTTCCTTCTCCAATGCATGAAAGTGAAGTCGCTCAGTCATGTCCGACTCTTGGCGACCCCATGGACTGCAGCCTACCAGGTCTATATTAACTTGCTGACTCTTTGTGACCCCGTGGACTATAGCCCACCAGGTTCCTCTGTCCAGGAAATTTTCCAGGCAAGAATACTGGAGCAGGTTGCAGTATCTGACTCCAGGGGATCTTCCTGACCCAGGAATCAAACCCACATCTCTTGTGTCTCTTGTATCAGCAGGCAGACTCTTTACAACTGCGAGGCGCCCCCATGGACTGCAGCCTACCAGGTCTATATTAACTTGCTGACTCTTTGTGACCCCGTGGACTATAGCCCACCAGGTTCCTCTGTCCAGGAAATTTTCCAGGCAAGAATACTGGAGCAGGTTGCAGTATCTGACTCCAGGGGATCTTCCTGACCCAGGAATCAAACCCACATCTCTTGTGTCTCTTGTATCAGCAGGCAGACTCTTTACAACTGCGCCACCTGGAAAGCCCCATGGGTCTATATTAATAAAGAAGGGTTTGGTGACTTAGTAGGTAAAGAATCTGCTTGCGATGCAGGAGACTTGGGTTCAATCCCTGGGCTGGGGAGATCCCCTGGAGAAGGAAATGGCTACCCACTCCAGTATTCTTGCCTGGGAAATCCCATGGACAGAGGTACCTGGTGGGCTACAGTCCACAGGGTTGTAAAGAGTCAGACACAACTTAGCTACTAAAACAACAATGACATTATTAACTATAGCCATCACACTGTACATCACATCCCCAGGACTCATTTATCTTATAACTGGAAGTTTGTACCTTTTGACTTTCTTCACCCTTTTCCGCCACCCACCCACGGCCCACACCCCAGTCACTGGCAACCTCCAATCTGTTCTCTATTTCTCTGAGTTCAGTTTTTAGATTCCACCTGTGAGTGAGATCGTACAGTTATTTGTCTTTTTCTGTGTGACTTCTTTCACTTAGCATAACACCCTTAAGGTCAATTCATGTTGTCACAAATGACAGGATTTCCTAATAAATTATCTCTGATTTGAGAACTCAGGTGGCTCTCCAGGATTCATAAAGGAGCTGGAAAGGAGTTCTGGCCCTAAGCAGCTGAGCATCGCTCCAGCAGAGGAGGCCCGGGCTTTGCTGAGATGAGCAGCTCTCCCGGGAGACAACATCGTTCCAGGGAAATCTGTTTACACATCACACAAAGCCACTAGATGCTGGAAAGTGACTTGCCGGTGCCTCTAGAGATAAAAGGCTCTCTGCTGGGTTCAAGCATTTCCCCCAAAGCGAGCACTGTCTCCTTTGTCTCTCCTCCCACCGAAATATTTGAAAGAAACCTCACCTGGGCTCTGACCTCCAGTGACATGGGCGGAAGTTTCCGTTTTATTTCTCTGACTCAACCAAGCTTTTCTTAGCCTCTGAAACCCTGTCTCTTTCTGCCCTCACCTAACCCTGGGACCGCCTCAGACAGTGATGCAAAAGTGCACCGCATAGCCCCACAGGGCCATATACCCCTCACTGTCACGCGGTAGCATATGGCCTTCCCAACTGACTCACACACCTCTGTGCAAGTAGGCCCTCCCACCAAAAACCCCAGCAATGTCTATAAGCAAGTTATCCTGATCCAAAGAAATTAGGGTGCCCAGGAGAACACTTAAAGCAGCTCTTAAACCAACAATGTAATTCGTGATGTGGCTCACAACAGGTTTCCTTACCAACCATCTGTATGTAAAAGCTTCTTCCCATTTTAATACGCTTGCTAACGATGTGCTAAGCTTTTAAACTCATTATCTAAGTCTTTTGTGCCCTCTACATTTACTGCTTTGGCGCCGATCCCTGGTTGCACGGCTCTGGTTACCCTCTTGGTCCAGCCTTCTGGGGGGAGCAGAGAAGAGTGGGCTGCAAAGTCAATGACCCCAACCAAAGCCCATCTGTCACTTAGCAGCTGTGTGACCTTGAGAAAATCACTTAATTGCTCTGAGCCTCGGTTTCCTCATAGATAAAACTGATGATGATGACGATGAGACCTAATTCCTAGAGTTATTGCAGGAATAGTTAAGAAAACGCCTGTGAGGTGCTCAGCACAGAGCCCAACACATACACAGTAAATGGATAATAAATATTATTTTTAGTATTAGTATCACTGCTTATTTAACCCAGGGAGAAAGAAACTAACGCCAAATCCAATCACATACATTTACATCTTGTCTGTGTACGTTCACTACAGTAGTAGAATGGAGTAATTGCAAAAGAGACAGTATGGCTGCAGAGCCTAAAATATTTGCTATCTGGCCCTTGACAGTTCACCAAAGTTTAGCCCATGGCTCCACTCCCTGCATGATGAGATTAACATTAAAACTATAGGTGGTGGAAGCTGCTCCTTGCCTTCTTCTCCTAGAGTAATAGAATCCATGTTTAGCCTGCACATGATTGCCTGGAATAAAAACTGCATTTTCCACACTCTCTTCTACCAGATGGAGCCATGTGACTAAGCCCTGGTCAATGGGGTGTAATGTGAAGTGCTTTATGCCACGGGTCCCCAGATTCTGGGATCTAATGCCTAGTGGTCTAGGGTGGAGCTGATGTAATAATAATAGAAATAAAGTGGATGATAAATGTCATGTGCTTGAATCATCCTGAAACCAACCCCCAACCTGTCTGTGGAAAAACTATCTTCCACGAAACCAGTCCCTGTTGCCAAAAATGTTGGGGACCACCGCTTTATACAATTTCTAGAAAGAACCCTTATAGGCCTTCCCTCTCCTTCCTCCTGATCCCTAAGAATGTGACATGAGGGCCAAAGCCACAGCTGGAAGGATGGCCTTACACCCTGACGTGACCTTGAGAATGGAGGCCACTCAGGACAGAGCCACCGAAAGAACAGCCCTCGTCCCTGTCACTGCAGACCTACATCCTAACCCAGTAGCATTCCCAGATTCCTATTTGGAATTGTCTGCACTTAGCTGTGAGCCTAATCCTAATAAACAAACGAGCCGAACCCACCTGGAAGAACAGAAAGCTTATCGTTATTTCTCAAGGGCTCCTACTTCACATATGACCCCCCAAAATTCTTTGTAGTAAGTTTGGTACTTGAATAAATTGGTTCTTGGCCACATAGACCACTTCTTGCAGAATGCCAAAAGAACATTGCACATGTTTTATACTTTTTCAGGAAAAAAGATTAATGCTCATTCGGGAGAAAAAGATTTGTTAAAACGTTTATGCAGGAAAGAAAGATTAATTTGGAATCAAGGTTTAGAAGGACATTTAAAGCGAGTGAGAGTGGCAGCATTCAGATGCCATGCGCACAGCAGTTCAAGCTGGGCCCCTGGTGCTCTCAGCCCAAGAGGCGAAAACAGGCCCTAGCTCCCAAAAGGGGCGTTCCCCTTAGAAGCAAGGGCTCTGAGCTGGCAAGGTGACGAATACAGATAAAAAGACCCTGCTTTCGTTGTCTTACGGATGAGAAGTCTGAGGCTCAGAGAAACCAACTCATCAGGGGTCACACAGCTGGTGAAAAGCGAACCCCACCTTTCTGCCTCCAGGGCATGCCCCTTCACCCCACTCTCCTGGGCCAGGAGGACCTGAGACTGAGCTTGCTTCTCTGGAGCAAGCCAACCAAGAATACAGGAACAGCCAATGATTCTGGGAAAAGAGTCTTCTGTGATCTTGAGTCCTCGGTCAGCTGAGCTTCAGTGGCGAGGCCTGGGAAATTTACTAATGAGCACAGAAGGGAACTCTCAGACTTTGTAAAATGTCATTAAAATCCCTGACTGCGAAGAAAAGAGACTGCTGGTATACTGCCAGCATAAACCAGATTTGGGAAAGCAAGAGCTGTGTCCAGGAAACTCGTGAACTCTCTTTTTGTTCACTCATCTTTTCTCTATAAACTTTCTTTTATTGTCACTTGCTCAGTTACTCATTACAATAGTCTCTGGGGAGGGATTGGGGAGGAGGGGGCTGTCAGTGACGGTCAGATGGATAAAGGGGCTCACTGACCCGTGTCTTGGAACTCAAGCCCAGAGAGTCCAGAAGCTTCATAGTTAGAAAAATCTCTGTCTAGATGAGGAAGGGCCACCATTTGCCTTAGTTGTGCCAGATCTATTTCCAAGATTAACTCTTGTTTTCCTAGATGTTTCATATTCTGGCCTCTCTATCTGTGTGACTGTGTGTGTGTGTGCTTTGCTAACATCTGTTAAGCACTTTCCATGTGCAAGGCACTGAGTCGGGCACATAAAAATAGAGTGCCACACTTTAGACCCAGTAACTTTTGATGCTTCTGTCCCATTTTACACATAAGGTAAACACTAAGATCTGCTCAAATTACCCAGCTAGTGAAGTGGCCCTGCTGAGATTCCAACCAAGTTTCTGTTCATTTAAAACCTGCTTTTTTAATTGCAATTCTTTTTTTAAATGAAGAGCTAGAAAAGGTTTTAGGACTAATTAAGGGAAGGGCAGCCTGTTCCTGCTACTTTTATGTCGCCTTTATTTTCAATCAGCGACCTGAATCACCCATGAAACCTCAGGCTTTTACATGCTATCCTAGAAACAGTTCACCCTTGCTTCAAAGAAACTCTTCCCCATCTCCTGGGCCCCCAGTTCTTCCATGACTTTGGATAGTTTCTCAGTATATTTCTAATGGATCTGAGAACCCCAGAGAACATTACTGTAACCTGTAGAAGAGCACCTATAAAATTTTTTTTTTTAATCTCAGGACTCTTTTTCACTTTTAAAAATTACTGAGGACCTCAAAGAGTTTGTGTTGATGTGGGTTCCATGTGTGCTAAGTCACTTCAGTAGTGTCCAACTCTGTGCGACCTTATGGACCAAAGCCCACCAGGCTCCTCTGTTCATGGGATTCTCCAGGCAAGAATACTGGAGTGGGTTGCCATGCCCTCCTCCAGGGGATCTTCCAGACCCAGGGACTGAACTCACGTCTCAGACCTCTCCTGCATTGGCAGGTGAGTTCTTTACCACTAGTGCCACTGGGAACTCTTATGTAGGTTATATTTATTGATACTTCGCCATTTTAGAATCTTCAACTGGGAAAATTTTAAGCTATTGATTGATTCATTTAAAAATAATAACACCATTGTGTAGTTATATAAGCAACATTTTCATGAAAAGTAACCATGATATGAAGAAATTAGTGTGAGATGTATATTTTTACAAATCTCTTTAAAGACTGTCTAGGTTCTTATATCTTCTACATTGTTGTGATATATTGTTTTCAATGAAAGAAATTCAGCTCTATACAGATGTGTGTTTGAAAAAGGGAGGACTATTTTCATAATCTTTTCAGATAACCATGGATATTCCTCTTTGATGCCATACCAAAACTCACCAAGTGGGAGTTTCTCTTCAAAAGGTTAGCTGCACATGGAATCTGAATCCATTATCAGTGAAAATTTTCTCACTCTGTTATTGGACTGTATTTCCCTATGAACCCATGTGTGATTTTGTAACATCCTGCATGGATCATTTGGAAACTCAGCGAGTTATTTGAGTCTTCCATTATTATATAATATCCTTTTTAAAATTGTATGGTCAATATGACAGCAAATCTCATTAGAAAAATACTGGAGTTTGGGGAAATTATCAAACCCACAGTGGAAAGCACAGGTATTTTAAACATCTAATCTTCACTTAAAAACTTGGATTTTATCATTAGCAACAATTACTGTGGGTTATTTTCCTTGAAATGACAGTTTGCTTAATTCATTTTCAAGATTACATCTGCCAGGGTATTTCCTGGTGGTCCAGTGGTTAGGAGTATGTATGTCCACTGCCAAGGGCCCAGGTTCAATCGCTGGTCAGGGAACTAAGATCCCACAAGCCACATGGTACAGCAAAGGGAAAAAAAAGAATACATCTGCCATATATGCAAGTCAGAACAACCACGGTTTGCGGTCAATCATTCTTCCAAGAAAAAACAGTATCCCGTGAAAAAAGCAGCTGGTGAAGCTCAGGACTCAAGAACAAGTACCACAGTGATGGCGCTTTTGTATGCAGCAAAATGCTTTTTTTTAAATTTATTTATTTTTAATTGGAGGATAATTGCTTTACAATGTTGTATTGGTTTCTGCCGTATAGCAACATGAATCAGTCATAGGTATACATATGTCTCCTCCCTTTTGAACCTCCCTTCCACCACCCCATTTCACCCCGTAGGTTGTCACAGAGCACTGGGTTGAGCTCCCTGCGTCGTACAGCAAATTCTCCCCTGCTACCTATTTTACATATGGTAATGTATATGCTTCAAAGCTACACAGCAAAGTGCTTTATGTGTACTTCCCATTTGTCAAAATATTTTTTTAAAAAACCTGTAACTGAGAATCAAGATGAATGCAATTAGTACTTTTAACTGCTTATAAGGGCACTCTTAAGTGGAATTAACATACTTTATAAGCAAGCGCAGGACAGTGAAGTTTGCAGTGAACTGCTGGGACAGGTTGATATCACCAGCTTGACTCTGGGCTTCGGCAGCTTTACCCACTATTGCTATTGCATCATCAATCCCAAAGCCAACCAATGAAAAGGGTAAACAAATTCTCAGTGGTTTGACCTCACAAATCTCCTATAAAGGGCTTGGGATCCCCAGGGATCCACAGATCACACTTGGAGAAAGAACCACGTCCACCCTGAACCTAGGGAGAACCCTCAGAGGCCAGATGCTGTCTGTCCCTGCCACTTCCCAACCCCACCCCCTGATAATAAAACAATTAATATACTCTCTAATTGCAGAATTTAACCAACTGAGTAAAAGTCTATTTATTCTAGGAAGGAGGGATTAAAAATTTCTTTATAAAGTTTAGGTAGAAAAAGTTCTGGAGAAGGAAATGGCAACCCACTCCAGTATTCTTGCCTGGAGAATTCCATGAACTGTGTAATCCATGGCGTCGTAAAGAGTCAGACATGATTGAGTGACTAACACACATAAAATAGGTTCTGCTGGGTAATCAATCCTGGAATAAAAGCAGAAATGATTTCCTGATTAGTTGAGTCCAAGTCTGATGTTCAGAAATGCTAGGATTCCAACTTCTGATTTCCACTTCCACTACCAAACTTGGGAACATTACTCATCCCTTCTTGACCACACGAATATATGTAACAATTACTCCCTTTGAAAATAAGGAACTCATGGATGATTGAAAGTATTATTCGTACTTTTCTTGCTGATGCCCAGCCACACAGGCAGCTGTATAATACTGTCTCTCTCTCTCTCTTTCTCTCTCTCTCTCGCTCTCTCACACACACACATACATCTCAGATTCTGTACAATTAGAAAAGCTATTTTGCTGAAATCATTTTTCCTAAGTAATCTATATCCCATCTGTTAGGAATTACTGATTAGTAAGCAAAGTTAACAAGAAAATCAACAATATTATAAATTCATCTTCCTGTTAGATGGTAACCACTACCTTCCTTCTATTCATTATATTCTCCATCTATCTCATTTTCTGAACCAAGATCAAGTCTAAAAAGAAAAATTTTTCTTCTTTGCAGAGTAACAACAATCATGCAATGAATTATAAACTCAAAAAACTATCTTATTAATGTCAAAAGGAACATTTTATCACCAAAGGCTTTGGGATTAAGATGTGGAACTTCATTGGCTCTGTCTTAGTGCAAACAATAGAGCTATTCTGTGTTCTTCCTGTGACGCTGGATTCTCAGAACTTTCTGATCTATCAGTGAGGACAACAACTCAGATGATCTCTTCCTGCACCTCCTTCCCTTTGTTTTGGCTTGCAGAATCGGTGCAACTGGATAGAAATTAAAACAGCTCATCTCTAGGACTCATCCAACTCTGACATGTAATCATTCTAGAACCCTCATTAGTTTCCAGATTGGAGCCTGGGTTGCTTGCTGCTCACTGTCCTGCCAGTTCACAAAGAATGGTCCAGATTCTCTGCCCCATCCCAATCCACTGGAAAATGCTTTCAATTTGTAATGCAAACTTTGTGATCGTTCAGTTGCTCAGTCATGTCTGACTTTGCGACCCCATGAACTGCAGCACACCAGGCTTCCCTGTCCTTCACTGTCTCGCAGAGCTTGCTCAAGCTCACGTATATTGATTCGGTGATGCCATCCAACCATCTCATCCTCTGTTGTCCCCTTCTCCTCCAATGCAAACTTAGATGGTTATAAATGACAATTCTCTCAACTCAAATCTCCATCATCCAGGTTTTCTGTGGCTTCGGTGACCAAATGCCTGCTTTGGACTGATTGACTCTATTGTTCTAGAGAGTTCTTTTGTTGTTTCAGCTGCTTAGGTTAAAAGAAAAAGAAAAAGTTACACTCTGATTATCTGAGAATTTGATTTAGTGATGTTTTAGATGAATGCTTTCTTTATTTTTTTTTTTAACACTTCATTCAATTTCTTATATACCAAACCTAGTTTAAACCTTCCAGCCCATACTTTAAAGGCATCAGTAGCTGAGACTGGATGCAAATATGCCTTCAATCTGACTGAGACTACACATCTCCCCTATTAGAAAAAGAAAAAAAAAAAAAACTGGAGGGACTGTCATAAATAATTTTACTTAAGTGAATGCTGAAATTAGGCACCACATTTCCTGGCTCTTAGTAACCTATTTGCAGCCAGATATGTCGCGTACCCACTAGCCAAAGCCTCGCCTTTTCAGAAATGAGGAGCAGGAAAAACAATACGATCATCTTTTAAAGTGGCATGTTGGACCCATCCCCAAAGTTAAATATACCTAGACAGTCCTCCGTGGGGGAACTACAGCTGACCTTGGAAGAAAATGATGGTTATAGCGGCCCATGAGCTGAGAAAGGTGATAATGAATGAGATGTAGTCATGTATTTCTGGCACTCGCTTTGCATACTACAAGGAGCTAATTGCATTTAAGTATTATCTTACAATATGGTGATCCAATCATTTTGGAAGATAACCAAAGTCTCCCCTTTTGGAAGAGATGCTCTATTTTTAGCAAACATGCATTCATGTTGCACTCTGAAACTCCAAAAACTCCTTCTTGAATCAGGTCAAATCGCATGGATTTTTTCCCATAAATCTTCCTATCTGTACTGTCAAATGCTGACATGTGCGTCAGTGGTTCCCGGGCTGAACTCTGAAATGATGGATCCTGTTTTCCTTCTGCTCCTGGTAATCCTTGGTTTAGTGTAACTTGCAGCACCACTTACTGGGGTTCTCTCTCAGATTAAATGAAAGGAACATTCGTCCTGCTGGCCCAGTGCCTGTACAGGGGAGTGTGCCAGGCCACGGTGCCGCAGAGGGGAGGGCGAACGTGAATGTCTCAAAGAACAAAAGAGCAACAGGAAGAAACTAGTCCTTCAAATGGCAGGGGAAGAGGATTCTTTGCTTTGCCTTTTTAAATCATAGACAGGTTGATACACAGATTAATGCTGCCCTACAAACTTTTATGGAGGAGTTGAGCAGACTCTTGAAAAGTAAAAGAACTGACAAAAGAATTAAGCTATCTTTCCCTACATACATGCTGTTTTAGAATGTGTCAAGGGTAACTGATAGCGTACAAGGCTCTTGGGCCATTTTTCATTTCTGTTTAGATACAGGATGTTGGGATTAATTGTCTCTTTCTAGAATTTGTGTCTTGGTCAAGCGCCTATGATTTCTATTAAGATTTTTTTTAATCTAGTATTTACAGTTAAAGTGTATTTATAACTTCAGTGTGCAAGGCATGTTAAAGCCAAACAGAAAATAGCAAATGGACCCTCTCTCTGCTTTCAGGTGTGTACATGCTACGTGACAGAAATGGAGAATTTGTAATTATTTGTAAAAGGAAGCAACAGGGACACGAATCTCTTGAAAAATCAGAAGTAACAACAGGAGGAGTTGTTTCTAGGCCTTCAACATCCATCCAGGTTTTAAAGACTTACCGTCATGAAATCCAAATTGTTCATCAGAAAACGTGGAGGGGAAAGAATATGGATCTATTAATGAAAAGAAAAAGTGGAACTCAATGGCTCAGGGAAATTTTCAGAATTTGCCAGATGCCAAATGTAGCCCAAAGTTTTTTTGACATGACTCAGGGGACACCAGGCAGAGCAGAAGACTAGATAAGCATCTTCTCGCAGTTTTGGGCAGGATCAAAGAGCCGGGCCACAGGGTAACTGGGTGCTTCTGTTAGGACTTCTCCCCTCTCATGGATCAATCACTCTGTTAGGAGAGCAATGGGGGACTTTCCTGGTGGTACAGTGGATAAGAGTCCACCTGCCAGGGCAAGGAACATGTATTTGACCCCTGGTCCAGGAAGATTCCTCATGCCTCTGAGCAACTAAAGCCCATGCACCGCAACTACTGAGCTGGTGCTCCAGGGCCCACGAGCCGTAACTACTGAGTCCGCAGCTCCTAGAACCTGTGCTCCGAAACAAGAAAAGCCACCAGGATGAGAAGCCTGTGCGCTGCAACAAAGGGTAGACCCCGCTCTCTGCAATGAGAGAAAGCCCGAGAGCAGCAACCAAGACCCAGTGCGTCCAAAAACAAATAAATGAATAAAAATATATATATTAAAAAAAGAAGAGTAATGGGAATTTTATTTGTCCCAAAGCTGGGCATAATTTTAAACTGAAGGGCCTTCCTTATCACCCCTCACGGAGTGAACTTTATCAACCATTCCAGTCACCAGGCAGTCAGCAAAAAGAGGCCTTTCTCTCTGTTGGAGCCTGTGAATGGACAAGTATGTGTTGGTGTTAGGTCGTCCTAGTGTTTAAGAATTGGGAGAAAATAGAGCGTAGCATTTCAAGCATTCCCAAAACAAGCAGAATTTGAGAAGCAGAATATTAACAGCTAAGAAGCCAAGATCAAAGCATTAGAAGTTCAAGGAGATAAGCAAGGAAAATAAGCAGGCACCCGGCCCAGGGTGGCTGCTGAAGTGAAAAGGACTCAAGTCCTGCTGACGCTGCTCCCCTCAGACCCTCCAAAGGCAGAACTGGGGGAGTGGGGGAGTCTTTGTTGGGGGGGTGGTCAAGCAAGCAAAGTAAAAAAGCCCTGGACAAAAGCACAGAAGAGCAGCCACCAGGAGCAGGCTGTCGCTTTAGTTAGATCAGGCAGAGACACAGGAAGAATGTCCTAGAAATGTCCTAGTTCTAGAAATGCAAGTTTGCAACTGTTGTTGGTACAGCGGGGGACCTGTCTTTAGAGTCAGTCATATGTCTGCCCTTGACACGAGAACCCAGGAAACACCTTCAGTTAAGGCAGGGCTGTGGCTGAGGGTGAATCCAAAACACGGATGTGAAGGGAGGTGTGAGGACCCATATCTGCTTCCATTCTTCAGTGACTCCAAAGAATATGATCCTATTAGCTGTCGGCTGTGTGTGTGTGTGTGCACGCTGACGCTCGTGCACAAGCCTGTGTCTGCACATGCAGAGGCACCCTACCTGACACCTGTGGACCTTTTCAGCCCCTGGATCTGCATCCAGTCCCCACTGCCTCAGATCCCTGCCCTGTAATTTCTTACCATCTCATGGTGGCTTGGAAGTAAAGAACCTCCCTGCAGTGCAGGAGACCCAGGTTTGATTCCTAGGTCGGGAAGATCCGCTAGAGGAGGTAATGACAGCCCATTCCACTATTCTTGCCTGGAGAATTCCATGGACAGAGGAGTCTGGTGGGCTACAGTTCACGGGGCCACAAAGAGCCGGACATGACTGAGTGACTAACACTTTCACATTCATGCACTTCCTTAGGATAAAATGTTAACTTAGAAAAACAGATATTTGCTCACTTTTCCCGGAACACTTTCTTGATGGAGCCTCCTCTGGAACAACCCAGAAAGTAGAGATAGATGGACACAGGCAGATCTCTGACCCTTTAGTGCCCCACACCAGGCTATGTCTTTTCACTCACCACTGCCTATATAAGACAGTAAAAGCGAAAGCAAACAGAAGGCCTTTGAGTTTTCTGAATACTGATATGCTTTTATCTCATGAGATTTATATTAGTTATTCTGCTAAGAGTGTAACTTAGGGCCGCTGCTGAGAGAAAAAAAAAAAAGGCCAGTTACATAGTGTTGTATGCACTCAAACCCAAATTTACAAATTGTACAAGTTCACAAAGTAATTAGAGCTCAAAAGTGATGGATGAATGAAAGAATGGATGGATGAAGGGGGTGTTCATTCAGTTTTTAAAAGAATCCTTTGCTTCTCAAATAGATATATTTCAAAATCCCTGTGGAGAACTCCAGATTCAACAGAAATTGCGAAGCACTCCCCTCCACCAAAACCAAGCCCAATAGTGTATCCATTGCTTCTCACACATATATATATATGGATATATATATTATATATATAAGAATAGATATATTACAGAAAGTAAGGCTTACCTCTTGTAAACAAAGTTTAATATTAGAATTACAGAGGACTTTTTTCTGCCATGTTTTCCGAATTACAAGAATTTAGAAATGATAAATTCTTCAGCCTTTTCCTGTACATGACTAAGTATTATGTCTGGGGGCACTATCTTAAAATGACACTCTTTTCTTGGCTCCAGTAAACTTTCATCATCCTAACCACAATGTTAATTGTCTGCTTTGTACTGAAAATATGAAAGATGAGTGAAAGCTTGCTTGCAAAGAGCCTAGCTCCTCGGCATCCCAACCATCAGCGTGTATGAGAGACGTAAAAAACTTGATATGGGCTCAAAGAGAAAGAGAGTCATGTTACCACCAATAAGCAGACGAGGCAGATTCCCGTGATGCCAGGCCTCTGCCGGCGGGGGTTGGGAGTGGAGGCACTTCAGGGCATTCCTTCAAGGGATTGGTTTCCTAGGTGATGTCACTGGGGGTGAGGCCAGGTTGCAACTTGCCCTCCACTCCCATGAAGCTACAGCTGCCCTGAAACACATCACCCACGGGTCTTTACTGGACCTTGAGTACAATATGGGCCATATAGACCTTCCTTCCTAAAAGTCAAGAAGAGTTGCTATCATGCTAATATGTACTGAATGAAACAGATGAAATGTTTTTTTAATGTGAGATTGCTTTAAAGTAATCTGTGGGGATAAAGGGGGATGTCTTGATAGTTAGTATTAATATTGGAACATGGACCCGCGGGGGTTCATTATGCTATTGTCTTCACATTTTGTGTATGGTTGAATCTCTTCCTAATAAAATGGTTTGCTTTTGTGAAAATCTGCTAACATAGTTGGGGCAGGAGGCAAGCACAGCTGTAGAGAGGGAACAAATAGAATGTCTCCGTGAACTTTACTTCTCAGAATGAAGAAAGCAAATCAGTACCTGTTGTTGGGTGAAATACCCCCACAGTTAAGCACTATCCGATTCAATCAACATTGGCAAAGCCATTCAGCCCAGCCCCAATTCCAATCAAACAACTGCAAAAACAGAGGCTGCTCCAACTCTGAAACCTAGGAAAATAATAATTTAAATGTTTTTAATCTCTGAAATGAATCCATTTCCTCCGCATTTACAGTAACAACTTTCCACTTGAATTATGCATCACCATGACCATTTCAATTACTAATGTATGAATTATTCATTATTTGCAATGTGACTGAATATTTGGGGACCGCACGTTGAGAGCCAGTATTGAGCTTGCCCAGGATCTCGCTGGGCCAGGAGAGGGACTCTGGGAGTCAGGTGGCCCATCAGAATCCTCGGCCACTGGGGTGGAAGAATGGAAGGGCCCCTTATACTGTATGCAGTCGTCAACTTTGACCTCCTCGTACCATAAAACGTCCCCACTGTCTCCTGGCTGCCCAGCCTGTAACAGCTGCTACCCACTGGCACCACCTACATTTTAAACCAGCTGGAGACAGAGTTCTACGTGATAAGCCTGTTATATTTGCAGAGTAAGCAGGAACACCTAATGGCTTGGCCCCCTGATGATTCTGGGCCTGGCCTCTGACAGACTACAGCAGTGCATGCTGGCAAAGCAGAGGAAAAAATAATTAAAAGAGCCTTTGGCCAAGCTCTCTCTAAATCAACCTTTTAAACCTGCTCAGTTTAAGAGTCCCAAAGTGCCAGTTCAATCACGCTGACCCCTAAGAGCCACAGAAACCCCCAGGATAGCCATGGCCAATTAGTTAACAAGAGGGAGTGTGAGTGTGTGTGCGTTCAGAGAATCAACACAGATGCTCAAAGAGCCCCCTGGAGAGAGGGCAGGGTAACCCCCAGACAGAATTGAACTGTTCCTTTTCTGTTTGAGAGGTTGAAACAAAAGGGAAAGAACAATTAGAAAGATGGTAGTAAAGACTGTCCCTGATAATAAAATATAGGAGGAAAGTTAGCACACAGGGAACTTTTCAAGGAGTGAACCTAAAACTAGGATTCTTGTTTTTTAACTTTTTATTTTATATTGGGATATATCTAATTAACAATGTTGTGATAGTTTCAGATGGAAAGCAAAGGGACTTAGCCATACATATATACGTATCCCTTCTCCCCCAAACTCCCCTCCCATCCAGACTGCCACATGCTTTGCTCATATTTCTAATGAGACCTAGTATTCTTAACATAATGCACAAAGAAGGCAAACCAGCCAGCCATCCACAGCTGGAGTGGATGAGGCAGGGGAGCGGGAGAGACAGATAAAAGAGGAAAACACAAGATGCCAAAACCAAGAGGGAAGGAAAAAAAAAAAACGTGGTGTCAGAAACTAAACACAAGAGCCAGGATGAAATTGACAACGATGCAAAGTAAAACACTGAACTGGCACTGTGCTTTTGCTAACAAAGAAAATGTGCACTTTTGTGAACAGCCCAGTAAACATGAAGAAAGGCTTGCATGTATACTTTTTTAAAGGGCGGTGGCAACAATAGACAGCCTTCACCACCACCTTGGCACTCGGTTTTTCCTCCTGAGAACTGCAGACCCACCCTGTCTGCTGAAGGCAGGCCGCCGGTACCCAGAGATGTTGTTGGGTTGCTGGGGATGCCCAGAGTCACATCAATGCTGCATGGGCATCGTTCTGTGGGGGGAAACTGGAGCCTGCACACTCAGCTGTGCACAGAAGGGAGGCCTGGCAATGGGTGGCTTCCCAGAGGGGCAGTGATCTGGGACTCAGTGGGTGTTGTGGACAATCAGACCTGCCATCTCCTGCTCCGCTGGCTTAGTAAGACTCTGGTCTAAAGCCTTGCAAGTTCTGATCTTCGGTTTCTTGTTGCCATTGCTGGGGGCCTACAGTGTCAGCCTCGACTCCAGCAGAGCCCTGGTCAGTTAAGTTTTCAAACCATAGCTGTTGTGTTGGTTTATTTGTTCTTTTACTTGTCATGTTATCATTTGGACCCAAGTTTCAATTCCCCTGATTCTAATTGCAGTTTTCTTAGAACATTGGTTAGTTTCAAGTTCTGGAAATGTGTTTGAGCACCTCTCCCAGAAGTGGGTAAAAAGTTAAAATAACGGAAAGACTTGGCTCCAAGTTCAGTGGAATGTCAAAAAGCCCATGTTTGGCTGAATGGACTTTGTGTAATGAAATCCCAGCTTCCCTCTCTGCTCTTCCAGGCCAAATATAGTAGATGAAACTGATGAAATTCAGCAAAGGAAGAGGCTTTGGAGTATTAATTGTAGTATTGTACTGATGAGGAATATTTACTGCATAGGCTACTGACAAGTAATAATGGATATCTCTTCTGTTTCATCCTGCATGAACATGGGCAATCATTTACTAATTCATCTGCTCATGTATTCGATGACTGAGCCCCTCCCAAATGCTAGTCATGACAGGGAGAGTGATGAATCCCTTTATCAGGGGTGACCTTCCCTCCCCCCTCTTCTCAGAAGTGCCAACCTGTGGAAAACCCCAAATTTCTGCAAGCCTAAGAAGTTGTGCTATTCTCCCCAGACCTGGAGGGCCAGCTGTTTCTCAATTTCCTTCTCCCTGATGAGTTGTTCTACAAAAGGGACTAATAATAAATCGGTCTCTGGTGCAACCTAGATCAGTAATGTGCTGTGCGTCCTCAGTCTCAGTCCTGTTCAAGTCTTTGCAGCCGCATGGACTATAACCTGCCAGGCTCCTCTGTCCATGGAATTTTCCACGCAAGAATACTGGAGTGGGTTGCCATTTCCTCCCCTAGGGGATCTTCTCAACCCAAGGATCCAACCCAGGTCCCCTGCATCTCCTGCATTGGCAGGTGGGTTCTTTACCACTGTACCACCTGGGAAGCCCAGATTGCAAAAGTCTGATCACCACCAGATCAATAATACTTTTTCCCTAAGTCAAGTGCGTAGAGCAAGGAATAGAGTTTAAAAATAAATGTATCAAGTTCTCTAGCTAGGGATCAGAGTCAAGCCCATTGATCCATGCAATGGCCAACTCCATTTCCTTGGTGATAAGCTAATGGATGACTCAAGCTAGCCATAATCCATAGAGCACAAGGAAATCTGTAAACTGAATAAGCTGGGCCATCTCACCAGCCCACAAACAAGCTGGCTTTGATGGAAACCTCTTTGCCCTACAAGACCATAAGGAAGAGCTGTGCAGTGAACTGGAAGGGCTATTTTTGTCCTAGGAATTTGACCCCACTTTTGACACACTGGCATTCACAATAAAGGCTAGGTAATTATATTAAGTGTTTTTCTACGGTCAGGTTGGTATTCTGGCAGCTTAGGGGAACTGAAAACAGACCACTTAGCTCCCTGGAGATTTTTGTGTATTCACAGTCTGTGGTTTTGCTGCAGGAGAGGGCGGTGCTGTGGAATAGAAACCAGGCCAGCTCACCAACTGGGCAAGTCAGCCCACTTCTGACTCAGGCTCACAGCAGAAAGGCCTTCAGCAAGAAAGAGAAGATAAGTGTCTCTGCCTTCAGTACACTTCTATTCTAATGCGAGGCTGCCACGCTGAGCTCAGACCCTGACCTTAGAGATCAGTTCTTGTACTTCTGAACTTTGACATCAGTATTTGGAGAACATTAGGAAAGAGAGGTGAAATGTAGACAGTGATTCCCTTTTATCACATATATGAAAAGGACAGTGGAGAGAATGATGAACAACCACATGCTCTGCAAACTTGAAGAGTTACTGCTTTAATACCAAAGACTTTATTCTCTATTCCACAGAAAAAGCTGGAAAAAGTATGAGAAAACTGACATCCATCTGTGGCTCTATATTGATGTGCTTAGATGTTTAATTGCATTCTGTAAATCGCATGTATCTAAGGAGTTAAAGCTTGTTTACCCATGTTTGGTGGTGTTTTCTTCTGATTTTTCTACAAATTAGATTTTAAACCTGATTTGGGGATTATATTCAAAATAAGTTTACTATGCTTTAAATAGCTTTTCTATATAATATTGATAATCTGAGAAAAAACATTTAAATATCTTTCTGTATGTATGAATTTACTTTCCCTTGAAAGAAAAATTTAACTAAGCTTGGTTAAAGCTCTTGCATTAACATAATTAAAATAAAAGTATTTTTTTTAATGAGTGTAGAATTCTCTTTCGAAAAGTTGACAATCAGGAAGAACTCTAGAATGTATCTCTAGGCCTTGATAGAGATGCTCAGCATCTGACACTATAGGAGGCATTTGCATTTCCTCTCCCAGTTGAAGTGTCACAATCTTGAAAAAAGAAAGAAATGAGGAGTGAACAGCTGGCTTTTACATGGTGTCCAAGAGCAGGGTTTGGGTTTCTGGATCAGGGCCCATCGCATTGAGCAATGAGTGGGCAAAGGACAGCTAATGTGTCTACAAATGCTAGGAAGAATGTCAGCAAGAAACTTGCTGATCCAACCAGGAGGACCAAAAATGGAAGTTTGAGGGAGAAAACTGCCCAGACAGAACTGTGAGCTTTATAGGAGAAGGAAGAAGAAGTGTGCCAGAGAGAGAAAGGAGAGGGTGATGAGAATGGAGCCCATTAAAGATGACCCAAGGAAGCCAAGCAGACCAGTGGCCAAATATTGTCCACATCTTCAGGTGAAGATATTCAATATTCAAAGATATTCAATATTCAAAGGTATTCAATATTACCCTGAGCTAACCCACTGTTATCTTCTATGTATTGGGGTTTTCCTTAAGGTTTTGTTTGGAGAACCTGGTAAAATTATGAAAAAGAAGATAGAAAATCAACCTCCTCATTTCAGAGATGCCCCCCTACCCTCTACATGTATACACCACATATGGTGTTTTCAGCCAGACATCCCACCATGCCACTCATCACTCTCTTAAGGACAAGCAAGATGGGAAAATCTGGTATAGTGAGGTTGGATCCTCAGCAAGCAATACACTGTGACCAGACTATTAATGAATTGATTTCCACCTACAGGGAGGTCTCCGGTGCTTTACCATTGAACTGAGAAGCACTTCCCCCAGTGATCTGAAGGAAACATCAAAGACATGTTTACCAAATGAGTAGGTGATAAAAAGATGTGGGAACTATTAATATTAGAAAGTGTCAAAAAAGTTTAATGACATTGGCATAAGAATAGAGCAAAACCAAAAGGCACAATGTTTAACAAAAATAAATGCTAAATCTCATTTTTAAGTTTTCAAAATCAATTGCAAATATACAGAATGGGAGACCTGACACCGGCAGTTCTTATGAAAAAACTTGGAGGTTTATTATTAATAATAACCTCAGCCTTTTAAATGCCTGCTATGTGACACTCAATCCGAGTCGAGTGTTACATAAAAACTAATAAAATCTCCTGCAAGTTCTGTTTGCAATCATATAAATAGAGTATGGAGGTTAAGAAAGGGAAAGTCTCACTATAATTTGAACTGGTCAAAGTATCAGATGGTGATCATAGTCTCAATCCAAGATGACACACTGTAAGAGGGACCTTGGTAATGGGTTATATGCCGAAAAAAACACTGAAGACTCCATAAACCATAATAGGTGAGGAAGTGTCTAAGGAAATGAGGATGTTCAGCTGAGAAAGAGAAATCTAGGAGGGACATGATGAATGTCTTTAAAACTTTCAGAGGTCATATTGAAAGGGGAGTCAGATGTACTTTGTGTAACAGCAGAGACCAGACCTAGGATCAGGACTAGCAACCTAGGATCCTAGGATCCAGGATCAGGAAGTTCTAGAACTAAGATCAGGGCTAGTTGTAGGATCTAGTCCTAGAAGGAACAAGAAATGTGCTAGAGAGTGAGAGGAGAAGGGTGATTGAGGATGGGGACCATTAAACGTGACCCAAGAAAGCCAAGCAGACCACTGACCAAATATTGTCCACCCATCTCCACTTAACCCTGAGCTAACCCATTGTTATCTTCTACATATTGGGGTTTTGCTTAAGGTTTTGTTTGGAGTACCTGGTGAAATTACTAAAAAGAAGATAGAAAATCAACCTCCTCATTTCAGAGATGCTCCTCTGCTCTCTACATGTATACACTTCATATAGTATTTTCAACCAGACACCCCACCATGGACCAGAACTAGGATCAGGACGGTAGGTAGTTTGAGCAGCAGATGATGTCAGTTGGCATTCTGAGCAACCAAAATCACCCAACCTGAATAGAGGAGTTCACCAGGCACTGAAAAAACCAAGAAACCAGACTTGGAGCCAACAAGAAAGAGATGGCTCTAAAAGATCTTGACATCAGGAACCTCTTGACAGTTCTGTCTGGCACAGCCTCCAGATTAAAAGAATTCCCACCATTTCCTTGGTGTTTGTATCTCTCCGTATTAAGTCCCAGAAGCATGAGTTTCACTAGACATGCTTAGGTCACATGCCTGCCCTTTGACTGTCCCAGGGAAATAACAGAAAGAGTTTGGCAGAAGGAACTACCAGAGATCTCTTTGACTTCACAGTAGGAGACAGTGAGAATTGGTTTTCCGAGGCAGGCTGCTCCAATGCAAGGCAGGTTATGCCCCTGAAGAAAATCATGGTACTCTTAGAAAGTGGGGAACGGATATGAGGCATCTAAAAATTGAAAAATGACCATTAGATAGAGTCCAAAATGAGGAAATAGTTTCTAAGTGTTAAAATGGTCATTCAAGATGTGGCATGTATATAAATGAAATATTACCCAACCATTAAAAAATGCATTTGCAGAAACATGGATGGACCTCAAGGTTGTCATACTGAGTGAAGTGAGTCAAACAGAAAAAGACAAATATCATATGATAGAGCTTATATGTGGAATGAAAAAAAAAAGTACAAATGAGCTTATCTGGAAAACAGAGTTATAGAAGTAGAAAATAAACTTATGGTTACCGGGGGATAAGGGAGGGAGGGATAAATCGGGAGATTAGGATTGATATGTACACAGTATTATTAATATATACAAAACAGATAACTAATAAGGATGTACTGTATAACACAGGAGGGGCTTCAAAGTGCTGGTGGTAAAGAACTTGCCTGCCAATGCAGGACACGTGAGAGATACAGGTCTGATCCTTGGGTCGGGAAGATTCCCTGGAGGAGGAACTGGCAGACCACTCCAGTAGTCTTGCCTGGGCAATCCCATGGATAGAGGAACCTGGTAAGCTACAGTCCATGGGATCACAAAGAGTCAGACATGACTGAAGTAGCTTAGCACGTGGGTATGCGTGTATAGCACAGGGAACTGTACTCAATATTGTGTGCTGGCCTATATGTGGGAAAAGAATCTAAAAAGAGTGGGAACAACAGACTGGTTCCAAATCGGGAAAGGAGTCCATCAAGGCTGTATATTGTCACCCTGCTTATTTAACTTATGTGCAGAGTACATCACGAGAAATGCTGGGCTGGAGGAAGCACAAGCTGGAATCAAGATTGCCAGGAGAAATATCAATAATCTCAGATATGCAGATGACACCACCCTTATGGCAGAAAGTGAAGAAGAACTAAAGAGCCTCTTGATGAAAGTGAAAGAGGAGAGTGAAAAAGTTGGCTTAAAGCTCAACATTCAGAAAACTAAGATCATGCCATCTGGCCCCATCACTTCATGGCAATTAGGTGGGGAAACAGTGGAAACAATAGCTGACTTTATTTTTCTGGGCTCCAAAATCACTGCAGATGGTGATTGCAGCCATGAAATTAAAAGACACTGGCTCCTTGGAAGGAAAGAACACTTGCTCCTTGACCAATCTAGATAGCGTATTAAAGAGCAGAGACATTACTTTGCCAACAAAGATCCATCTAGTCAAGGCTATGGTTTTTCCAGTGGTCATGTATGGATGTGAGAGTTGGACTATAAAGAAAGCTGAGCGCTGAAGAATTGATGCTTTTGAACTGTGGTGTTGGAGAAGACTCTTAAGAGTCCCTTGGACTGCAAGGAGATCCAACCAGCCCATCCTAAAGGAGATCAGTCCTGAATATTCATTGGAAGGACTGATGTTGAGGCTGAAACTCCAATACTTCGGCCACCTGATGCAAAGAGCTGACTCGTTTGAAAAGACCCTGATGCTGGGAAAGATTGAGGGCATTAGGAGAAGGGGATGACAGAGGATGAGATGGTTGGATGGCATCACTAACTCGATGGACATGGGTTTGGGTGGACTCTGGGAGTTGGTGATGCACAGGGAGGCCTGGGTGCTGCGGTTCATGGGGTCGCAAAGAGTCAGACACGACTGAGCGACTGAACTGAACTGATGTATATGTATAAACTGTACATTTTA
This sequence comes from Cephalophus harveyi, assembly GCA_006410635.1. NCBI lineage: Eukaryota > Metazoa > Chordata > Mammalia > Artiodactyla > Bovidae > Cephalophus > Cephalophus harveyi. Next base: position 51,248 of record SJYT01017405.1, read on the forward strand.
CTATACAACAGAAACTAACACAACATTGCAAATCAACTCTACATCAATAAAAAATTTTTTTTAATAAATGAAATAAATGGTCATTCAGGTTATTCAATCTAGATCATGGGATCCAACAGGGGAATTCAGATCTGAAGTAGGAGGCACTGTTGGCTAAACTTAGAGATCTCTTAAATTCTAAGATTCAGCAACTATGGAATGTTCAACCAGGGGACATGTCAGAATCATGGGAGGAGGTTTTCAAATATTCCTGAACCTAGCTCTCCTCCCTGTCCCCAAAGGTTCTAATGCCCCCTGCCCATCCCTCATCTCCTATCTCTAGTTGAGAACCAAGAACCACATCACCTCTGAGTTCTGTACTGCTCCACCAATACCTGGTGCTGGTGAAATAGCCTGAAAAAGGAGACAGGACGCTAATCAAATGGGAAAATTCTTTTTTCATTTAAAAATCTTTTTAAGCACTTGGAATGTCTAACTTGCAAAGTTCAGCAGTGTAAGAAATATCTGTGAAAAATAAAAAGGGACTTGGTTGAGGAAAATTAATAGTTGGAGTTATCTAACAATGCTGCAAATGTTGGCTTCCTTCTGCTACTGCTATTTTGTTTGGAATGGGTCCAGTTTTCCCCTTGCATAAAAGGAGACAAAATCTGTTTGAAGCCATTAACAGCACCAATATGAGGGACATTTGAATTAATAACCAAGGGGCCAGTCAGCCAGGAGCAATTTTGAACATAATCTTTTCCTTTGACTTTTTTTGTAAGACTGACGTTTTGAGTATTATACTTGGTCCAACGTGCCATTGCTGAGCCAAATAATTTATCTTTCCAACTCTCTTTACTTTTAAATTGACCTAAGTAAAGTATTTTAATTTATTTGTATGGAGGTCCCTTCTGTGGATTGTGTTAGGCTCTATGAAGCATTATTCTTGATCATAAAGAATTCTTTGGAATTTAGCAAGAAATAACAATACATCTAAGGGCATGAGCAGATGCTCTTGAAATAATGTTAAGTGAACAACATAAGGTAAAAAACCATGCATGATCTTCGATTTGTTTCTTTGAAAGTAAATTTTTAAAATTTTTATTTTATATTGGAGTATAAGTGATTAACAACGTTGTTAGTTTCAGGTATACCACCAAGTAATTCAGTTATACATATACAATTATACAAAAAAAAAAAAAAAATTCTTACTCTATTTTACTCAACCCTACTTACACACTCCTGGAGAAGGGAAAGGCTACCCACTCCAGTATTCTTGCCTGTATAGTCCATGGGGTTGCAAAGAGTTGAACACGACTGAGCGACTTTCACTTCACTTCACTTACACACTAGCACTTTTTGCAAAGTTTTCTTATAATGTGTTTCTGGAGGCCTTGGGGGACTGTCATATGCTTTCAGGAGCTGGTCCCCAAAGATGCCAAGTGGTCCTCTTTGTCATTTTCTTCTCCAGCTCCAGCTTCCTTCCACCGAGAAGCACTGAGTCTGCCCTGCACGCCTCCTGCTTCTCCAGAGACAGATAGTCCCCCAGGCAGCACCTTCCTGGGGCCACCAGACACATCTCTGACACAATGGAACTACCAAGGTGCCAAATCTGGGCCAAGTTCTGTGCTGGGGTGGGAAAGCCTTCCCCCTCCTCTCCTTGGGCCACTCATTGTTACCTCCTCCCACAGTCTATACAACGCCCCAGGCTGATTTTCCTGAAATTCACATTGGAATCCAGATCTCTCTGCTTCCAAAGCCTTGAATGGCTTCCAAAGACCTGCAGCATGAAAATAAAACCCTTAGCCTCACTATACGACAGCCACTCAGAGGCTGGCAGGGACTCTTCCCTAGAACTCACCCTCTCCGCTTGGGAACACCTAAGGGCCTCCCACGTGACAGCCAGTCCCCTGACTTGATCCTGATTCCCCGGGACTCAAGCTGTCCTTCTGCCTCAGATGTCACCCCCCATCAAACCCACTCGCCTGACAAGCGCCCACTTCTTTAATACTTGGCTGTGACATTTCCTCCCTGTGAAGCTTTCCTGGACCTTCTTACCCTGGGGACTATGTAAACCCCACTCAGTAACCCCACAGTGCCTGGCTCTCCTTTTCCCTCTACTTCTCTTATCATTTGACCAGGCTTCTATTTGCACATACTGACATCTGCTTGTCTACATCCTTCACTAACTAGGAGCTTCCTCATCACTGCTGTGTCCCCAACACCAAGGACAGTGCCTGACACAGGTCACACATCCAAGGCCCAGCAAGAAAGAACCTAACTGAACAACAAGCAGCTCTATGCTGAAACCTCGGAATTTCCAGCACGCCCTCATGTCCCTAAAATCCATGTTTCTTTCCTCTTATCTCTGAGGGCCCTGGTTGTTCTGCATTCCTTCTCTCCACCCAAGAGGGGAGTCCTAAGACATGCTGGGTTTCTGGCCCATGCTCCTCCAGGATGCCGGGAGCAGCTGCACAGGGATGGTGGACAGAGTGGCTCAACTCACCAATGAAGGCTGACACTACATGACCTGACCTGGTTCAACTGACTGCTTTAGACTGAGGCTATGTGATCTGGTCTGGTGACCCAGTGCTGAGCATGGGGTCAATGCCCATCACTTGGGCCCTGGCCTCGCAGGGTGATTCCCCCTTCAAGGGCAATACACGGTCCATTGTGCTACCCAACAGTTCCCACCCAACCCTGTCAATAAGAGTAATTCTTCCTGGAAACAAAACCATGGTTACCGAAGGGGAAAGGGAAGCAGGGGAGAGAGAAATTAAGAGTATGAGATTAGGTTGTTTATATATATTGAGCTACATGAGCTATTTGTTTATTCTGGAGATGAATCCCTCATCAAGTGCTTCATTTGCAAATATTTTCTCCCATTCTGAGGACTGTCTTTTCATCTACTGTGACATAAGTGGGAAGGAACCTTGGGCCACTCATTGTTACCTCCTCCCACAGTCTATACAACGCCCCAGGCTGATTTTCCTGAAATTCACATTGGAATCCAGATCTCTCTGCTTCCAAAGCCTTGAATGGCTTCCAAAGACCTGCAGCATGAAAATAAAACCCTTAGCCTCACTATACGACAGCCACTCAGAGGCTGGCAGGGACTCTTCCCTAGAACTCACCCTCTCCGCTTGGGAACACCTAAGGGCCTCCCACGTGACAGCCAGTCCCCTGACTTGATCCTGATTCCCCGGGACTCAAGCTGTCCTTCTGCCTCAGATGTCACCCCCCATCAAACCCACTCGCCTGACAAGCGCCCACTTCTTTAATACTTGGCTGTGACATTTCCTCCCTGTGAAGCTTTCCTGGACCTTCTTACCCTGGGGACTATGTAAACCCCACTCAGTAACCCCACAGTGCCTGGCTCTCCTTTTCCCTCTACTTCTCTTATCATTTGACCAGGCTTCTATTTGCACATACTGACATCTGCTTGTCTACATCCTTCACTAACTAGGAGCTTCCTCATCACTGCTGTGTCCCCAACACCAAGGACAGTGCCTGACACAGGTCACACATCCAAGGCCCAGCAAGAAAGAACCTAACTGAACAACAAGCAGCTCTATGCTGAAACCTCGGAATTTCCAGCACGCCCTCATGTCCCTAAAATCCATGTTTCTTTCCTCTTATCTCTGAGGGCCCTGGTTGTTCTGCATTCCTTCTCTCCACCCAAGAGGGGAGTCCTAAGACATGCTGGGTTTCTGGCCCATGCTCCTCCAGGATGCCGGGAGCAGCTGCACAGGGATGGTGGACAGAGTGGCTCAACTCACCAATGAAGGCTGACACTACATGACCTGACCTGGTTCAACTGACTGCTTTAGACTGAGGCTATGTGATCTGGTCTGGTGACCCAGTGCTGAGCATGGGGTCAATGCCCATCACTTGGGCCCTGGCCTCGCAGGGTGATTCCCCCTTCAAGGGCAATACACGGTCCATTGTGCTACCCAACAGTTCCCACCCAACCCTGTCAATAAGAGTAATTCTCCCTGGAAACAAAACCATGGTTACCGAAGGGGAAAGGGAAGCAGGGGAGAGAGAAATTAAGAGTATGAGATTAGGTTGTTTATATATATTGAGCTACATGAGCTATTTGTTTATTCTGGAGATGAATCCCTCATCAAGTGCTTCATTTGCAAATATTTTCTCCCATTCTGAGGACTGTCTTTTCATCTACTGTGACATAAGTGGGAAGGAAATTCAAAAAAGAGGGATCTATATGTAAACAGATAGCTGATTCACTTTAATGCACAATAGAAACTAACACCACATTGTAAAGGACCTATATTTCAATAAAAATTAATTTTAAAAGTATGAGATTAACAGATACACACTACTATACATAAAACAAAGAGGCAACAAGGATTTACCATATAGCACAGGGAAGTATTGTCAATATCTTTTAATAACCCATAATGGAAAATAGTCTGAAATATATGTATAACTGAATCACTTTGCTATCCACCCAAAACTAATACAATATTGTAATAGGTCACCTATGCTTCAGTTTAAAAAAAGAGCAATTCCCCTGTGAGAAGAGGATCTGAAAGACACAAACCTGCACAGTCTGGAAGCTTCCTCTGTCTTTGCACTTCACGTAGGTTTTGTGAAGACATCCACATTTCCTGTTCAAAGGAGGCCTCTTGACTTACCCACAGAGGCAATCACATTTTAGATGGTACAGCCAAAACTTGCCTTCCTTTCACTTCTTTAACACGCATGTTCAAAACCACCTCACTTCACAGGGCGCAGGCTGACAGAATAGCTAATCTTAGCAGTAAAACTCGAATTTATCATATTCGGATGACCAGTTTAGAAGAGAAGACAGCAGCAGTGGAAATATCTCTGGGACCTCTGCAAGGGATTAACTCAACTGACTGTGGAATGCCGGTGCCTCACCAACTGATACCCAGCTCTGAGCGTGTTTCTCTGTCTGAAATGCAAGTGACTCTTAGAAAGGGATCATGGCAGATATATCACACACGCTTGGCACTTGTGTTCCCAGTAAGCTTGGCAGGTCTGACTATTATCGACAGAGATGTCATAGGATCGTTCAGTAGACAAGCCCAAACTCACACTGGACCTAGCCTTGTTTGTGGTCACCGTTCCTTTAAACCTTGCCCAAGGTTGTCATGGCCAGGGCTTACTGGGATTATGTAGTGAGGTCACCTGAGCCAGTAGGCAAGCCAGGAAGCAAGGGCTAAGCCGGGTTTGATGGGCAGGCCCGGCTCCAGCTATAAAATCACCGTCAAAACAATGTCATGGGCAAGCCTAGAATTTGTGGTGATCAAACAAGGTGCTCAAAGCATGCTAAGGCCTTTCTGCAATCCAAGGCTTTTGATTAGAAAGGCATATGTAAATGTTTTGACATGGTGTTAGGTCATTTCAGTTAAATTTAGTGAGCTCTAGGTACTGGCAGGAAAAATCAGACTGTATTTTACTCAAGCAGCTTCTACAGAATTCTTTTTGTTGCTGTTAAAGTATAACTGATGTGCAATATTATGTAAGCTACCAGTGTACAATGTAGTGATTCACAATTTTTAAAGATTATACTCCATGTACAGTTATTATAAAATATTGACTATATTCCCTGTGTTGTACTATGTATCCCTGTAGCTTATTTTGTACATAATAGTTTGTACCTCTTACTCCGCTACCCCATGTTGTCCCTGGTAACCACTAGTTTAATTCTCTGCATCTGTGAACCTGCTTCTTTTTTGTTATATTGACTAGTTTGTTGTATAACAAGCTAGTAATACACATATAAATGACATCATACAGATATTTGCCTTTCTCTTACTTATTTCTTTTGGCATAATGCCCTCCAAGTCCATCCAGGTTGCCATATACCTACTATGTTGCTTCAATCATGTCCGATTCTTTGCAACACTATGGACTATATCCCACCAGGCTCCTCTGTCCACGGAATTCTCCAGGCAAGAGAACTGGAGTGGGTTGCCATGCCCTTCTCCAGGGGATCTTCCTGACCCAGGAATCAAACCCGAGTCTCCGAAGTCTCCTGCATTGGCAGGTGGGTTCTTTACCACTAACACCACTACAAATGGCAAAATTTTATTCTATTTTGTGGCCGAGTAGTATTCCATTTTACAGGTTTCTTTATATTGTTCTCTTCTTACGTTAATAAGGGGGGGATTTTCTATTGGGGTGGGTGCTTGGTTACTCCCCAGGACTTAGAATATCAAAGTGTGGGTGCTTATCTGACAAAGACTGGTTGGGCACCTCTTATGTACCAGGTACTGAGTAAATAGCCTGGGATACAATGCCGAACGTGACAGAAACAACTGCCTGTCCTCACAGGGGTGACATTCTACTGGACAGTGTGTCCTGGAGGTGACCCCAGCCTACCATCAGGCTTTTCTGTACAGGGTCACGGTGGCCTATTCAAATCCTCAGCCCAGGAAGGGTTGCAGCCTCCAAATGGTAAAAGGGCCCCTGTGACCACAACCAGCCCAGCTATGGGCACCTCTAGGTTGAAAGTGGTGGGAAGTAGAAGGAGTTGCAGGCCTGAAATGGACACACTGATCTTGCTCACAGTTGTGCCTAAGTTCCTGGCTGTGCTTTTACTATTATTATTAATTTCGACCACACTTTACTGAAGATTCTCTAGGGCCCCCGCCCTTGGCAAAGAGCTATACCCTTACAGCCTGTTTCCTCTGTCCTATAGGGCTCTTCCAGCTGAGCTAGGGAGGAGGAGAAGAATCAGAATTCAGTCTTACTGTCCCTTTTGCCAGAAAAGTCACCCAGCTTGCTACCTCCTGCTGTGGTGGCAGGATTTCTCTGGGCTCTGAAACAGTGGGGGTCACTCCCGGCATCCCCAGGGAGACAATTCCTCTCTGCTGGAAACCTACCTCCACTCAAAAGACACTCTGAAAGTTCTGGAGTCCCAGTGTAAATAAGGTCAGGGGGATCACAAGGTTTTATAAACTGTAAAGTGCTACAAAACTCTTTTTTAGTTTTATAAAAACTGTATTTTTAGAACTATATTTTATATAAAAATATAAAAAACTGTATTTTAGAAAAACACAGTTTTAAAAAAATTCTATTTTAAAATATATATTAAATAGCATATCACTATTACTGTTATTAAAGGAGAGTGGTAACATCACAATTAGGCTTGCCAACTAGAGAAATTCAAATCAAAAACCATCACAACTTTATTTTTCTACTCTTCTCATTATCTTTTTATTCTTTCTTTATTCTGGTGTATTTTGTATGCAACATGCAATACAATGAACAGATTTTAAGTATAATATGCGTCAAGTTTTGCTCATTACTTTTGGACTAAAAAAGTCAAGCAGTTATGTTTTAACATAAAGTACAAAATCAACTGGTTATATTTTAATTAATATAAATGTTTAGAGCTACACATTTAATTACAATACACGTTATAGGTAGGCATGTCACTTTTCCCTGGTTTTGTTCTCAAAGGGTGATTTTTTTGTTTTCAAATGGTGACTTTTTGCCTAAATTCTCTTAATCAATAAGATGTTGGTTCTGTGTACTATAAATAATTTCAATATTTTTGAATTGCCATTACAAGTAATTATATTTGCTATATTTGTTCTGTCAGACACCAATTCAATAAATGTCTGAAAAGCTTGAATGTCTACAAAGGTATTTTAGTTTGAACACACACATTAATTCTGTTCACAAGCCACTGATTCAACACTGGGTAAAGAAGAGAATGCAAATGAGATAAATTGAAAGGAAGGCCAGGCTGACTGCAATCTTCTTCAAGAGAACACATGAGACTCCAGACAAATACTACCAGAAATGAATTTCACACTCTGCTATCTGGAGTGATTTACAAATAAAACTGAGATTTCTATCATGATTCAAGTCACAGATTTAGACTTTGATCGCATCCCCACATAGCCATCACATCAGACTTCAGGATGGCCTCCTGAACAGATAAGTACAAATAAGATGCAGGAAGAATTGGGAACAAGCAAGCATGACCCGAAGCTGACCCTGCCTTCTCTCTCCACTGCTCGGAAGGGCAGCTCCAGGAGGCCCCAAGGTCTTCCTCGGGTACCACATCCTCTGCTGCCTTCCGCAGCCTCCTGACCTTTCCTTAATCACCCTCCCCACCAAAGCTTATCTGCTTGCTGCCATCAGCCTCCACTCTCTGTTAGGAAACAGATAAACTGATCTCTATGTAATCGGCAAGTTGCTGCTCAAGCCATCCCTTTTTCCGGCCAGTTAAATGAAGCTGTATTCAAACAACCTTCTTTCAGAGATCATGCTTAAACTTATACAATCATTTTGAAGATGCCAACTCATCTTTGGTCTCTGGCAGTACTGGTTTTATAGACCCAATATTCATCTTTATTAAGTTTGGCTAATTCTTTTTCTTCATAGGAATATAATATCATGAGAGTCACTTAGGGTTTGAGATAACTCAAATATTACCCTTGGTCTCATTAATGCTAATGCCAATTAGAAGCAATTTAAAAACATACATCAAAACCGATTAGCACTTTAAAATCTAAATGAGTCTTTTTTTCTATTTATTGTGTGGTCTTCTTGTCAGTTTGGGCTGCCATAACAAAATGCCATAGACTGCATTGCTCAAACAGTAAACGTTTATTTCTCAGGTTCTGGAAGTGGGAAAGTCCAAGATCAAGGTGCCTGCAGATTCATGTCTGATGAGAACCACTTTCTGGCTTGCTGTGTCCTTACACAGTGGTGGTGGTGGGGGGGGGGGCACTCTAGTCTACTCCTCTTCATGTGAGAATACTAATCCCATCATGGGGGCTCTACCGTAATGACCTCACCCAAACTTAGTTATTTCCCACAGGCCCCACCTTCCATAACTCCCCACCTTGGGTTTAGGGCTTCAACATAAGAATTTCAGAAGGACACAAGCATTCAGTCTGTAGCAGTCAGTGTGTGTTATCAAAAGGTGCATAAAGTTGTCCTTGAGTAAAATAAGAAATGCATTTCTCCCAGTAAAACATAAATGAAGATTTACTAACTAGTTCACAATGCCCCAAAGAAGACGTTTCCTCCAGGACAGAGCTGCCAACAAAATCGGAGTGTCCCAGAAGGTATGAAGGTGAAGTCGCTCAGTCGTGTCTGACTCTTTGCGACCCCGTGGACTATAACCTACTAGGCTTCTCCGTCCAGGGGATTCTCCAGGCAAGAATACTGGAGTGGATTGCCATTTCCTTCTCCAGGGGATCTTCCCGACGCAGGGATCGAACCTGGGTCTCCCGCATTGGAGGCAGACGCTTTAACCTCTGGGCCACCAGGGAAGTCAGAATCTGAATGATTTAAAAGAATCTCATCTGAAACAAGCCATATGTCTCTTGCAGAGCATGTAACTCTTCTCTTCTGACAGTCCTCTGTGAACCCCAAAGTAGCTTCTCATTCTGGACTGTTTTGTGGCAGAAAAAGGGATCTGACATAAAAATGGCCTTTCTCCTCTCCAGGGAACTGTTAGACTTGTCCCCAGGTGGCCATTGAGCCCTTGGACAAACCACCCAAGGATGGCAAGGCTGGCCAAGTCTCTTCTTCATGGGAATAACCAGCTATAGACCCTGGGAAACCAGCCCTTTCATCACTTTGTTACAGACTAGAATTCCTAGAAATTAGAATCTAAGTATGAAATTCTAATAGGATCTCCCCATGTGCCTGAAATCTAAAGAGAAGAAACCCGCTATGCCTGCTGTTGGTCTCAGCATCTGAAATAGTTCCTTGCTGATTCATAATGTAAACACAGGAGTTAACTCCCTCCTTTGAGAAATCTTCTTGTGTGAACCCAAAATTATTATTATCTATGTTCAACCATGCAAGTATGATGAGCTGAGTGGCTGCCAGCGTGGCCCTCTGCCCACCCCGATTTAAATAAATAGATCTGGCTCTGGGCAGGCTTTCCAGACAGACATGTACTCTAGACATGAATGTTATTGTATTAAGATACATAGTGACATTAAAATATTTTTATAATCAATATATCTTATTCAGCTTTAGAATCTAGGACAGGGTTTTCAAGTAATCTCGCTTTTACAGATTGAGTTGACTAGTCAGAAGCAATGATGAATGTTGGAGGAGACATGGGTGTTTATTTATAACAGATTGATATTATATCTAGTTTCTGTGTACTAGGAAACGGAAAGCGTTTCGTGCAAACCCTCCCCTGCCCCCATAACCTAAAAAACAAGAGACTGTTCATCTGAGCCCTTTTGCCATGTCATGTAATATTTTATCTTTAAATGGAATAAGGATGAAATGCATTTGCACCTTACAGACTTAATTCAAACTTTTGGCTTGGCCAAAAGGATTTCATGACTGTCTAAAGGGATATTTGAAATGAATCTCTTCCTAACAAGGTCCCTTTTAAGTAGCCTAATTGTTTCCTAATTGTTTTCACTTCAGTACCCCATCAAAGGGGAAGAGTTGATGAAAAGAAGTGAAACTGACACATGGACCTGGATCAAGGTGACTTAAAGTTCTTCATTAAAGGAGTTGGTTCCTTTTCTCTCATTATATTGTGGAATCTGAAAACACCCTTTGAGATTCTGGTCACTGTCATTAGGACACCCTAAGAAAAGCCACTTAAAAGCTCCCATCCCAGTTCAGTTCAGTTCAGTTCAGTCACTCAGTCGTGTCCGACTCTTTGCGACTCCATGGATTGCAGTACGCCAGGCTTCCCTGTCCATCACCAACTCCCAGAGCTTGCTCAGACTCATGTCCATCAAGTCCATCCGACCATCTCATCCTCTGTCATCCCCCATCTCCTCCCGCCTTCAACCTTTCCCAACATCAGGGTCTTTTCCAGTGAGTCAGTTCTTCTCATCAGGTGGCCAAAGTATTGGAGTTTCAGCTTCAGTCCTTCCAATGAATATTCAGGATGATTTCCTTTAGAATTGACTGGTTTGATCTCCTTGCAGTCCAAGGGACTCTCAAGAGTCTTCTCCAACACCACAGTTCAAAAGCATCAATTCTTCAGTGCTCAGCTTTCTTTATAATCCAACTTTCATGTTCATACATGACTACTGGAAAAACTATAGCTTTGACTAGACTGACATTTGTCAGCAAAATAATGTCTCTGCTTTTTAATATGCTGTCTAGGTTGGTCATAGCTTTTCTTCCAAGGAGCAAGCATCTTTTAATTTCATGGCTGCAGTCACCGTCTGCAGTGATTTTGGAGCCCCCCACAAATAAAATGTCATTGTTTCCATTGTTTCCCCATCTATTTGCCATGAAGTGATGGGACCAGATGCCATGATCTTAGTTTTCTGAATGTCGAGTTTTAAGGCAGCTTTTTCACTCTCCTCTTTCACTTTCATCAAGAGGCTCTTTAGTTCTTCTTTGCTTTCTGCCATAAGGGTGATGTCTCTGTGTATCTGCTGCTGCTGCTGCTGCTAAGTCACTTCAGTTGTGTCCAACTCTGTGCGACCCAATAGACGGCAGCCCACCAGTCTCCTCTGTCCACGGGATTTTCTGGGCAAGAATACTGGAGTGGGTTGCCATTTCCTTCTCTCTGTGTATCTGAGGTTATTGATATTTCTCCTGAGAATCTTGATTCCAGCTTGTGCTTCTTCCAGCCCAGTGTTTCTCATGATGTACTCTGCATATACAGAAGGAGATCAACCCTGGGATTTCTTTGAAGGAATGATGCTAAAGCTGAAACTCCAGTACTTTGGCCACCTCACGCGAAGAGTTGACTCATTGGAAAAGACTCTGATGCTGGGAGGGATTGGGGGCAGGAGGAGAAGGGGACGACCGAGGATGAGATGGCTGGATGGCATCACGGACTCGATGGACGTGAGTCTGAGTGAACTCCGAGAGATGGCAATGCACAGGGAGGCCTGGCGTGCTGCGATTCATGGGGTCGCAAAGAGTCGGCCATGACTGAGCGACTGAACTGAACTGAACTCTGCATGTAAGTTAAATAAGCAGGGTGACAATATACAGCCTTGACGTACTCCTTTCCCTATTTGGAACCTGTCTGTTGTTCCATCTCCAATTCTCACTGTTGCTTCTTGACCTGCATACAGATTTCTCAGGAGGCAGGTCAGATGGTCTGACATTCCCATCCTTTAAAGAATTTTCCACAGTTTGTTGTGATCCACACAGTCAAAGGCTTTGGCGTTCTCCCATCCCACTTGGCAAAAAATAGTCAGGCTTGAACTCTCCTAGTGGGCAACTGAAAAACACACCAAACAAAGTAAATATACACCAAGAACCAAGAAACACACAATTCAAGTTGGAACATGACTGTCCAAAGATATGTTAGGTGACTTGCACTTATAATAGGTAGGTGGTAACAGATGTATCAACATGTGCACAGCACTGTGGGTCCCTGAAGTATTTGGAAGCAGCCTAAGTAAAGGTCTGTGGGACAGATTTATCCGTCCGCTATTGCTTCCATCCCTTCGTTGTCAATTTAGCCTCTACTCCGGGCCGGGAGCTGTGCCGAATGCTGGCCACTCAGAGATGAAGGGATCTTGAGTCCTGCCCTCTAATTACTCAAAGTCCAAGAGTAAGGGGTAAGGGGGGACAATTTACTAGAGAGAATCGTGGGACAAAATGTACCCAGGACACTGGGCAGGCTGCTGAGGGAACAAGAGGAAGGAGTCAAAAAGTTCTGTCCTGGAGAGACGTGATGCCCAGAATGACCCTGGAGAGATGAGTGGAAATTCAGACAAGCAATGTCTGTAACAGTAGATGGCAGACGCTGCTCTAAGCCTCTTTTAATGTATTAATATTGTGGGTGTTAGTCACTCAGTCATGTCTGACTCTTCGTGATCCCATGGACAGTCTGTCCATGGGATTCTCCAGGCAAGAATACTGGAGCGGGTTGCCTTTTCCTTCTCCAGGGGATCTTCCCAACCCAGGGATCAAACCCGGTTCTGCCGCACTGCAGACAGACTCTTTACCAATTGAGCCACAGGGAAGCCCAGTGTATCCATATTAACCGTATTAATATTAACTTGTTTCATTCTCATAAGACCCTGAGTTAAGAACCAGTAAGATCTCTATTTCATGAAGTGCAGAGAGATCAACCGACGTGCCAACTCAAGCAGCTCCCACACGACAGAGCTGGGGGTTCAACTCAGACCTCCAGCTGCAGGAGCCACGCTCTTGTCAGACAGGCATGAAGCGACATTTTTTGGAAGAGCGTCAAGGTCGCAGATTTCGTGAAGTGGCAGAGACGTTGTTAAAGATCCAACGTTTGGAAAGTGGGTGGTGCTCTAGATGGAGCTGGCTTTGACTTCTCAAACTGCACTAAGTGCATTCTTGGGTGCATGCAGTCGTGGCCAGAGGACCCACAGCCGTTGGATCAGCATGGTGTGTTCTTTAATTCTCCCAAAGACTCATGAGAAAGAGAAAGCTTTGGTGCTTTTATCTCACAACCCATCACTTTAAAATGTAGTTTTATGTTATAAATAGGACGTAAAATCACAAAGACATTTTTCCTTGTTTCTTCTTCCTTTTGCCATCTGATTCAAATTGTTCTCAATGTATTTAAAAAGCCAGATTTTCATAGAAATAATTCATACTTATTTAACTTACTTATAAAAGAGCCCATGGTCACATAAATTATTTCTCCCTTCCTGACCCTCTTTCCTGGTGGCTCAGATGGTAAAGAATCCACCTGCAGTGCGGGAGACCTGGGTTCGATCCCTGGGTCAGAAAGATCCCCTGGAGAAAGGAAAGGCAACCCACTCCAGTATTCTTGCCTGGAAAATCCCATGGACAGAGGAGCCTGGAGGGCTACAGTCCATGGGGTCGCAAAGAGCTGGACATGACTGAGGGACGAACACAACACCCTTTCAGCCTTACTTTCCTGGGGTAATACTTCTATCCCTGCTTGTACAACACAATAATAACACACATGCACAAAATCAAGCTGTTTTGTTGTTTCTTTAGATGAATTTGGAAGCAGTGCTTCTTTACTGCACAGGGGTGCACATTTATGTATACATCCTGGACCACCGTCTAGAACAGCATCCCCATCAGTGCTTCATCCACTCCCCTGCTTGTGGATGGCTTCCAGCTTCATATCTCTCCAAGCTATGCTGAAACAAATATCCACCCCTCCTTCTCATGCTTTTCAAGTTTAAAAAATTCACAGTGGCCACTAGATCCTTTATCAAAAATGTACTCCTACCTCACAAGGAAATGGCTGCCTAAAATTTGGTCCTAAAAGCAAACAGCTAGTCCAGGCCTAAAAATTCGACCACGTTCAATACTCTACTTGTTACAGAACACAGTTTCCCTGGCATGTTTTGGGGAACAATTTCCAACAAGTGTGAACTCCCATTTAAGACGATTTCCTCAATCTGTGTGCCTAACTTCCACAAAGCTTTTTATAAAAACCGCTCCTTGGAAGTGTTTCTGTTTTCTGCTTGACATCTTTTCCCTCTATTTTTGTTTGTTTCTAGCTTTTGGCTGCACCATGCTGCATGTGGGATCTTGGTTCCCTAGGAGTTGAACCTGCCCCCTGCAGTGGAAGCAAGGTGTCTTAACCACGAAACCTCCAGGGAAGTCCCGATAACAACTTTTTAAAATAAAAATTGAAATGTCAGAGAAATTCCAAGTTCAAAGCAGACACTCCGGGACAGACCACGAGACAGGGCCAGTGAGACGAGGAAAGGAAGTCCAGGAAGCCAGGAGCCAGTGGGCTCAGGGCAAGGCCTTGCTCTTCTCTGCAAGAGCGAGCGCTCTTTCAATTTCCCTCTCCAATACTTAGGTTGTTTCCATCTCAACTTTATTCTTAATGGCCCCAAAGGCTAAAATGAAACAGAAAGGGCACAAGTTCTGCTTTCTCTAAGTCATTTGCTCTGCTGTCCATGCCCCACAGTCATGGCCAACTTTCAGTTCCTTACCCCACTCAGCAGGAGCCCCTCTACTGCTCTGCCCTCTCACCCCCTCTCCCCTTCTCAGTTTAAGCGTCTCTTCCTCATATAAGCAACGCCCCTGCCACAGCCAGTCACCCTCATGGTAACCTGTGCTTCTCCCTCGTGAACGGAAGCTTCAGGAGGCTGGGGGTTGAATCTGTCTGGTTCAGATGGCACCACGTCCCTGGTGCCTTTAAGGACACAGGTGGCCTCGGGCACTGGTAGATGCCTCCGCACATGGGCCAGCCACTGTTCCAAGTGTTTAATATACAGTATTTCGTGTAATTCTCTAGACAACCCTATGGAATAGGTACTGTGCTGTGCTAAGTTGCATCAGTCGTGTCCGACTCTTTGCAACCCCGTCTGCCAGGTTCCTCTATCCATGGGGATTCTCCAGGCAAGAATACTGGAGTGGACTGCCATGCCCTCCTCCAGGGGATCTTCAGGACCCAGAGATTGAACCCATGTCACTTATATCTCTTGCAAAGGCAGGTGGGTTCTTTACCACTGGTGCCACATGGGGTAAATGCTACTGGTGGTAGGCAGGAGCCCATGCTCTTAACCACTGGGTTTCTTGTCACCCAAACTCTTACCATGAACTTCTGACTTAATATGACTCTCCAGACCTCAGCTCTTTCGTGTGTTTGGCCTTTCTGACACTCTCCTTAAGTTTGCCAAGCCCCTTCTATCTTGACTATATGCTTCTCTTCCCAGTGTTTGCACCTGCCCCTTTAGACAGCTGCTCTGTTTGGAGTACGAGGGGGCTGCCTTTTATTTTTGATAATATCAGGGGTCATGACACAACCTGAGTCCCAGGTGTGAGCTCATGAGGTCTTCTTGAGCCTCCCCCTCTTGCAAACTTCTGGGCTACAGAATCATGTCCATCTTTCCCCTGAATTTTAAGCAATCAGCACTTCACTAGTTCAGAGTTCATAAACACTGTGTGTCTGCATTTCCCTCACCAGCTATCTCAGACTTTCTCCCAAGGTGCCCATAAGGAGCACCGCATGAACTGGAATGCTGCCTTGTTCATTAAAATTTATCGAAGGGAGTGGCTTCCTTAGTTCCTCCTGATCCCCCTGGGAAATGAAATGATCAACGAGCTAAGGCAGGAATGTTTCTGGAGCTCTACTACAAAAAGAATGAGACAGCCAGGGGACTGTCTTCTCGCTGCTCCCCTTGTTTCCTGACCTGAATCCGGGGGCATGTTTTTCTGTCTTCCTTATCTCACGAGCAGTTCTATCCCCACTCTCAGTCACAATCGCTTCTATACATTTTCTGTCATAGGACACAAGGCAACTCTCTCCCTGCTCCTTAACCCATCCTCCCAAACACACACACACACAGAGGCCAAATCACACAGAAGAGAGAGCAAGGTGGACACAGCCATACCTGGAGATTCCTTCCAATATTTTCTTTAATTTTCTCTTTTCTCAGCTACTTTAAACTTTACTATGCTGCAGCCTCTTCTCTCTACTCCCTGCTCCCCTAGACACACAAACACATACACACACGCACAAGTGAACACACACACATATATATACATGCTCATATACACGCACATGTGCACACACTCACGCACAGCCACTTGCTTTTCTAGCACAATTCCTTGTCACTTCTCCCCAGAGCTTAGCACAGTGCCTGGGGCTTGTTCACAGTACTGAGCAGACAGAACTCTGCCCCTGACAGTTCAGCGTCAACTCCTGGCTTATTTCCCATATTCCTCTTGTCAGAAGTGGACCTTCCAAAACACCCCACCAGGACCTACAACTCTGGGACCCACCCTAATGGACACCTTGAGCCAAAGGCTTCTCTCTCTCCCTCACTCTTTGCCCCCGTGTTCAGTATCCACAGTTTGTTGTGATCCACACAGTCAAAGGCTTTGGCGTTCTCCCATCCCACTTGGCAAAAAATAGTCAGGCTTGAACTCTCCTAGTGGGCAACTGAAAAACACACCAAACAAAGTAAATATACACCAAGAACCAAGAAACACACAATTCAAGTTGGAACATGACTGTCCAAAGATATGTTAGGTGACTTGCACTTATAATAGGTAGGTGGTAACAGATGTATCAACATGTGCACAGCACTGTGGGTCCCTGAAGTATTTGGAAGCAGCCTAAGTAAAGGTCTGTGGGACAGATTTATCCGTCCGCTATTGCTTCCATCCCTTCGTTGTCAATTTAGCCTCTACTCCGGGCCGGGAGCTGTGCCGAATGCTGGCCACTCAGAGATGAAGGGATCTTGAGTCCTGCCCTCTAATTACTCAAAGTCCAAGAGTAAGGGGTAATGGGGGACAATTTACTAGAGAGAATCGTGGGACAAAATGTACCCAGGACACTGGGCAGGCTGCTGAGGGAACAAGAGGAAGGAGTCAAAAAGTTCTGTCCTGGAGAGACGTGATGCCCAGAATGACCCTGGAGAGATGAGTGGAAATTCAGACAAGCAATGTCTGTAACAGTAGATGGCAGACGCTGCTCTAAGCCTCTTTTAATGTATTAATATTGTGGGTGTTAGTCACTCAGTCATGTCTGACTCTTCGTGATCCCATGGACAGTCTGTCCATGGGATTCTCCAGGCAAGAATACTGGAGCGGGTTGCCTTTTCCTTCTCCAGGGGATCTTCCCAACCCAGGGATCAAACCCGGTTCTGCCGCACTGCAGACAGACTCTTTACCAATTGAGCCACAGGGAAGCCCAGTGTATCCATATTAACCGTATTAATATTAACTTGTTTCATTCTCATAAGACCCTGAGTTAAGAACCAGTAAGATCTCTATTTCATGAAGTGCAGAGAGATCAACCGACGTGCCAACTCAAGCAGCTCCCACACGACAGAGCTGGGGGTTCAACTCAGACCTCCAGCTGCAGGAGCCACGCTCTTGTCAGACAGGCATGAAGCGACATTTTTTGGAAGAGCGTCAAGGTCGCAGATTTCGTGAAGTGGCAGAGACGTTGTTAAAGATCCAACGTTTGGAAAGTGGGTGGTGCTCTAGATGGAGCTGGCTTTGACTTCTCAAACTGCACTAAGTGCATTCTTGGGTGCATGCAGTCGTGGCCAGAGGACCCACAGCCGTTGGATCAGCATGGTGTGTTCTTTAATTCTCCCAAAGACTCATGAGAAAGAGAAAGCTTTGGTGCTTTTATCTCACAACCCATCACTTTAAAATGTAGTTTTATGTTATAAATAGGACGTAAAATCACAAAGACATTTTTCCTTGTTTCTTCTTCCTTTTGCCATCTGATTCAAATTGTTCTCAATGTATTTAAAAAGCCAGATTTTCATAGAAATAATTCATACTTATTTAACTTACTTATAAAAGAGCCCATGGTCACATAAATTATTTCTCCCTTCCTGACCCTCTTTCCTGGTGGCTCAGATGGTAAAGAATCCACCTGCAGTGCGGGAGACCTGGGTTCGATCCCTGGGTCAGAAAGATCCCCTGGAGAAAGGAAAGGCAACCCACTCCAGTATTCTTGCCTGGAAAATCCCATGGACAGAGGAGCCTGGAGGGCTACAGTCCATGGGGTCGCAAAGAGCTGGACATGACTGAGGGACGAACACAACACCCTTTCAGCCTTACTTTCCTGGGGTAATACTTCTATCCCTGCTTGTACAACACAATAATAACACACATGCACAAAATCAAGCTGTTTTGTTGTTTCTTTAGATGAATTTGGAAGCAGTGCTTCTTTACTGCACAGGAAGAGCTGGACATGACGGAGGTACGAACACAACACCCTTTCAGCCTTACTTTCCTGGGGTAATACTTCTATCCCTGCTTGTACAACACAATAATAACACACATGCACAAAATCAAGCTGTTTTGTTGTTTCTTTAGATGAATTTGGAAGCAGTGCTTCTTTACTGCACAGGGGTGCACATTTATGTATACATCCTGGACCACCGTCTAGAACAGCATCCCCATCAGTGCTTCATCCACTCCCCTGCTTGTGGATGGCTTCCAGCTTCATATCTCTCCAAGCTATGCTGAAACAAATATCCACCCCTCCTTCTCATGCTTTTCAAGTTTAAAAAATTCACAGTGGCCACTAGATCCTTTATCAAAAATGTACTCCTACCTCACAAGGAAATGGCTGCCTAAAATTTGGTCCTAAAAGCAAACAGCTAGTCCAGGCCTAAAAATTCGACCACGTTCAATACTCTACTTGTTACAGAACACAGTTTCCCTGGCATGTTTTGGGGAACAATTTCCAACAAGTGTGAACTCCCATTTAAGACGATTTCCTCAATCTGTGTGCCTAACTTCCACAAAGCTTTTTATAAAAACCGCTCCTTGGAAGTGTTTCTGTTTTCTGCTTGACATCTTTTCCCTCTATTTTTGTTTGTTTCTAGCTTTTGGCTGCACCATGCTGCATGTGGGATCTTGGTTCCCTAGGAGTTGAACCTGCCCCCTGCAGTGGAAGCAAGGTGTCTTAACCACGAAACCTCCAGGGAAGTCCCGATAACAACTTTTTAAAATAAAAATTGAAATGTCAGAGAAATTCCAAGTTCAAAGCAGACGCTCCGGGACAGACCACGAGACAGGGCCAGTGAGACGAGGAAAGGAAGTCCAGGAAGCCAGGAGCCAGTGGGCTCAGGGCAAGGCCTTGCTCTTCTCTGCAAGAGCGAGCGCTCTTTCAATTTCCCTCTCCAATACTTAGGTTGTTTCCATCTCAACTTTATTCTTAATGGCCCCAAAGGCTAAAATGAAACAGAAAGGGCACAAGTTCTGCTTTCTCTAAGTCATTTGCTCTGCTGTCCATGCCCCACAGTCATGGCCAACTTTCAGTTCCTTACCCCACTCAGCAGGAGCCCCTCTACTGCTCTGCCCTCTCACCCCCTCTCCCCTTCTCAGTTTAAGCGTCTCTTCCTCATATAAGCAACGCCCCTGCCACAGCCAGTCACCCTCATGGTAACCTGTGCTTCTCCCTCGTGAACGGAAGCTTCAGGAGGCTGGGGGTTGAATCTGTCTGGTTCAGATGGCACCACGTCCCTGGTGCCTTTAAGGACACAGGTGGCCTCGGGCACTGGTAGATGCCTCCGCACATGGGCCAGCCACTGTTCCAAGTGTTTAATATACAGTATTTCGTGTAATTCTCTAGACAACCCTATGGAATAGGTACTGTGCTGTGCTAAGTTGCATCAGTCGTGTCCGACTCTTTGCAACCCCGTCTGCCAGGTTCCTCTATCCATGGGGATTCTCCAGGCAAGAATACTGGAGTGGACTGCCATGCCCTCCTCCAGGGGATCTTCAGGACCCAGAGATTGAACCCATGTCACTTATATCTCTTGCAAAGGCAGGTGGGTTCTTTACCACTGGTGCCACATGGGGTAAATGCTACTGGTGGTAGGCAGGAGCCCATGCTCTTAACCACTGGGTTTCTTGTCACCCAAACTCTTACCATGAACTTCTGACTTAATATGACTCTCCAGACCTCAGCTCTTTCGTGTGTTTGGCCTTTCTGACACTCTCCTTAAGTTTGCCAAGCCCCTTCTATCTTGACTATATGCTTCTCTTCCCAGTGTTTGCACCTGCCCCTTTAGACAGCTGCTCTGTTTGGAGTACGAGGGGGCTGCCTTTTATTTTTGATAATATCAGGGGTCATGACACAACCTGAGTCCCAGGTGTGAGCTCATGAGGTCTTCTTGAGCCTCCCCCTCTTGCAAACTTCTGGGCTACAGAATCATGTCCATCTTTCCCCTGAATTTTAAGCAATCAGCACTTCACTAGTTCAGAGTTCATAAACACTGTGTGTCTGCATTTCCCTCACCAGCTATCTCAGACTTTCTCCCAAGGTGCCCATAAGGAGCACCGCATGAACTGGAATGCTGCCTTGTTCATTAAAATTTATCGAAGGGAGTGGCTTCCTTAGTTCCTCCTGATCCCCCTGGGAAATGAAATGATCAACGAGCTAAGGCAGGAATGTTTCTGGAGCTCTACTACAAAAAGAATGAGACAGCCAGGGGACTGTCTTCTCGCTGCTCCCCTTGTTTCCTGACCTGAATCCGGGGGCATGTTTTTCTGTCTTCCTTATCTCACGAGCAGTTCTATCCCCACTCTCAGTCACAATCGCTTCTATACATTTTCTGTCATAGGACACAAGGCAACTCTCTCCCTGCTCCTTAACCCATCCTCCCAAACACACACACACACAGAGGCCAAATCACACAGAAGAGAGAGCAAGGTGGACACAGCCATACCTGGAGATTCCTTCCAATATTTTCTTTAATTTTCTCTTTTCTCAGCTACTTTAAACTTTACTATGCTGCAGCCTCTTCTCTCTACTCCCTGCTCCCCTAGACACACAAACACATACACACACGCACAAGTGAACACACACACATATATATACATGCTCATATACACGCACATGTGCACACACTCACGCACAGCCACTTGCTTTTCTAGCACAATTCCTTGTCACTTCTCCCCAGAGCTTAGCGCAGTGCCTGGGGCTTGTTCACAGTACTGAGCAGACAGAACTCTGCCCCTGACAGTTCAGCGTCAACTCCTGGCTTATTTCCCATATTCCTCTTGTCAGAAGTGGACCTTCCAAAACACCCCACCAGGACCTACAACTCTGGGACCCACCCTAATGGACACCTTGAGCCAAAGGCTTCTCTCTCTCCCTCACTCTTTGCCCCCGTGTTCAGTCCAGGCCCTCACTCTCAGGTTTTTACTTCCTCGTGTGCGGCTGTATGTCTCCTTCACGGTTTTCTGACCTCATTTCCTTATGGTCAGTTATTACCTACTGTGTTTCAGGCCATCACTTGACACTGGTTTTACAAACCAATTCAAGAGATAGATAATCAACTATTAATAGGAACAAAAGTCCGAGTCTTGTATTTGAAATATTAACTATCAAGCTATTTGATGACAGAAAAGAAGGCAATTATTTCTACTTGGCCTGTGGTGGAAGCCTACAGAGAAGAGCTATGTGCAGATTGGGTCTTGAAGGATGAGTAGGAGTTCTTGGGCAAATGATAAGAAGGATATGCGAAGGGCTCAGCAAGAGGATAACTAGAGGCTACCATGGGGAGCATGGGAAGGGGGTGGTTCTTCACTTTGCTTTTTTCTTTTTTAGGAGCATGCTAAACTGCACCAAAAATGTGCAACCAGCAAAATCTAGACAATAGAAAACTCTACCGGTCGAATTGCCTGGGTTTCCAACAGATAAGCTGTAAGAAAATGGACAGTATGAAGAAGAAATCTGATAGATTAAAAGTGACTTTAAATATGGCTCCCACGGTAAAGCGTCTGCCCGCAATGCGGGAGACCCGGGTTCGATTCCTGGGTCGGGAAAGTCCCTGGGGAAGGAAATGGCAATCAACCAGTGTATACAGATCCTGAAATAGTACCCAGTAGGCCCTCATTAAATATTCATTAGAGATTTTTAATGAAGTAGGATAAAGCCTGATTTTAAAGAGAACTTATGGCATTCAGGAAGTCTACAAAGTTTAGCTTGTAGATGGTGAATATTCAACAAACTTTTACATGTTGTATGTATGCAGCATGGCAATTATTTATGGAGTGTTCTCTGCTTCAGACTTGATTATACCACCAATGGTTGCCATTGTAGACTCTCAGCTTTCTATATTTGCTAGTGGTTTTATTTTACAGGTAAATATTCTAACTTTTTTTTTTTTTGGCTGTGCCACGCAGCTATTCAGGATCTTAGTTCCCTGATGAGGGATCAAACCCATGAGTCTTAATCACTGGACTGCCAGGGAGCTCCTCAACAGACTTTCTAAATCAAGGAAATGTCTTCATTACATCTGGGTTTTTTTTTTTTTTTTAAGGAATAACTCAAGATTGTATATAAAATAGATTTCAAAGGGGAAATTTAGAGGGGAAATACAGCATCATGCTAAGTAACTATTTTTAATGGCTGTGTTGATTTTGATTAGGTTTATCCTTTCATTTGCTGGATTTGCTCCAAATCTTATTGATTATTTAGAAATCACATTTACCGCCCCATATTTTAAATTCGCTTTTTACTGATATTAGTCTGTTGCCAGAGAGGCCTCTGAAGTTCTCAACTTTGTTTCTGCCTCTCCAAATACTTTTCTCCAAAAATCTCATACGCTACTTGCTATCTTCCACCAGCTTTCACCAGCTTTTCAAGGATTCATACTTTCTTTCTCCGTCTCTGCTGAACATCCCCCTGGATGCACAGCTCTGTGCATTAACTCACACGTCAGTTCCTACCTGAGTTAATTTCTGTGTTGCTTTTTGACTCACTTCTAGGAGATTCAGTGCCTTAATTACTTATATAAATGACTATCAAGGTGAATACCTTCAGCTCCTTGTCAGACTATCACAGGAAATATTTTGAGGCTAATGGATCACTTCACGTTGGTCAGTTCTCATCACATAACAAGATTCCTATTTGTCCTTGGTTTGGTTCCAGCCCCGCCCCCATCCATCCCCTCCTGTCTCTAGGTCTTTGGGTGCAGCTGGATTGCAGATGTCTGATGAGGTGGAAAGGTGAGTGCCACCCCATATGACCCAGCGTATGAGTCTCACTGGGACAAATTTAGGGAATGTAAGTTGTATCTCTAGCTCTTCAAGCTAGCTTTCTGGATCCAATAATTTTTCCTTCCAGTTTCTTTGAAAATTATTTCCCGTGTAATAATTCCCATGCCATAGTTATTCCTGTGCCAAGCCACGGACTATGGCAGTTCCACACAAGTTCACAGGATGAGTCCTATGAACTTGAACTTGGGAAGTTGTTTCTTTCTGACAACATCTGCAGTCCTGGGACCAACCAGCACGTCAGTCACCACACAAGACAGGAGCAAGGCCTCCTTACACTAACACAAGGTCTCCCCACACTAACACATGCTCTTGAATTCCTGAGCCAATCTCATTTATAAAAAGTTAAGCACCCATGGCGTAACTTGTGGTTGAGCCAAATAGACTTTCACTGTACTTTGTCAAGACATGTACCGTATTTAAAAACCCAGAAATATTATGAAACTCAGTCTCTAGAGAACATTGTTTTACTCTAATTTTAAATTTTGTGGAATTATGTCAATTCTTAACTAGCAAACAAGAAATGGATTAATATACAAGAACTATTGGAAGGAACTCCATTTTCTTTTCTTGTTCTGTTTTCTTTTTTACCAATGAAGACTCAAGAAATATTTTATACTTCAAGATATTTTTTTGGAAATCATTCTTATTAAATTTCTTAGAGACATCTAGGATAACAAGATACTCAAGCTACAGACCTAGAAGGAAACAGGCAGCAAGCCTCAAGAGAGAAGAGTTATTTTTAAGGCTCCTTAGACTGGGGCATGAGAGTCTTATAACTGGAACATTGCGGTTGGTGGTTGATGGTTTGGGGTCCTAATTCTTTACCTTTCCCCATACCAACCCTGTCTTGCTTTAAAATTTTATTAGCTTGTTTATGATGGATTTTTTGCATTAATTTTGATTTTTTAAATGTTTCATTGAAATATAATCAATCTTAATTAAATATCTCGGTTCCCCTCATCCTTTTTACTGAAGACGAATACTCACTCACCTCCCCCTACTCTTAACCCTGCCCACAGCCTCCGTCTTATGATTTTGAAGTTCCTCCACTAACCAGAGTATATTTCTCCTCTGCTTTAACTTTAGCCATGTGACTCACTTAGGCCAATAAAATGAGGCAGAAGTGATGGCGTGTTACTTCCAAACCAAAGACGTATGAGACCTTGCATGCTGCCACATATCCTCTCTCACGTCTGCTGTTACCATGAGAAAAAACGTGCTTGTGGCCCTGGAGGAGAAGCTACATGGAGCAGAGACAGAGAGATAAATGAGCAGACGCAACCCAGCCAAGTCATATCAGTAAGGCCCATCCTAGATCAGATGGTTTCCAGCTAACACATAGATATATAGCCAAATGAATACTTAGTGTTGAAGCTTTGTGGTTACTTGTTACATAGAAATGTAGTACACATATTAAAAATTATTTCACCCTGGATGTTTAATGTGAGTTAATCCTAATAACCCTTGTCAGTAATTGGCTTCAGAGTGGAAATGACTGGGCTTACTGCAGCCAACAAAATATAAGAGCAGTCTGGGGAACTTCAGGAGAATTATTCCTTTGTTTTATAAGACATGCCAAGTCTTCTCTCTTGTTCTCTTCCTTACTTCTCTGTGAACAAGAAAGTTTATAGCTCTAATGGCCAAAAGCTGCCATCCAAAGACCCTTAGGGGAACTAGTCTGAGAATATAATCAGTAATAAAGGAGTACAGAGCTGTGGCAACAGCAGAAAAATAAAATAAAAGGCTTGATCAAACCATGCCTGAAGGCCAGCTTACCTCTGGATTTTCATGATTACAGTACACATTCTTATTGTTTAAATCAGTTTGAATTGGGCTTCTTGCAACTGAAAGCATTCTTACTAGCTCATTCAGACTGGGTGACTATTTCTGATGTCACGTTAGGACTCACTTTCCACATTATTTCAGGTTTAATAGGTGAAGTCTCTGAGTGATCTGAAGTGAAGTCCAGGCATAAAGTTCATTGTCATCATTCATAGTGTGGGAAGGAGAGAGTGGGACGAATTGAAGAGTAGCACTGAAATATATACATCACCATGTGTAAAATAGATAACTAATGGGAAGTTGCTAATCAGTGAAGGGAGCTCAGCCTGGTACTCTGTGACTGCCTAAAGGGGTGGAATGGGGTGGAAGCGGAGGTTCAAGAGGGAGGGGACGTATGTATACGTATGGCTCATTCATGCTGATATATGGCAGAAACCAACACAACGTTGTAAAGCAATTATCTTCCAATTAAAATAAATACGTTTTAAAAATTTATAGTCATTATTGAAAGTTCCACACTCCTTCCCTCAGACTATCTCCATAGAGACCTTCATATGGCTTAACTGCCTTCTTTGCAAATGGTGTCTTTCCCTCCCTCAATGTGGTCATAGTTATCAAATGACTTCTCACCTTTCCCCATGCCTTCTCTTTTAAAATGGAAAACAGAAATAACTGATGAAATACACTTCAGTATATTCATATAATAGAATATTACATATTTTAGTATCCATTAAAATATTTTGTTAATTCAGCAAAAACACCTAGGGACTGTGCTAGGGAAGAATACTTGATGATGGGGGAAATGTTAAATACAGAAAAAAAATCAAGGTATAAAACATACTTACCCTATTGATCTTCAATACTTGAAACAGGAGTGCATATACATGGAAAGTTAGACTGGAAAGATAGTCTTAAAATATTAAGGTTTATCTCCAGATATTGGAATGTGCATGCTAAGTCGCTTCAGTTATGTCCAACTCTTTGAGACCCCATGGACTTTAGCCCACTAGGCTTCACTGTCCTTGGGGTTCTCCAGGCAAGAATAGTGGAGTAGGTTGCCATACACTGCTCCAGGGGATCTTCCTAACCCAGGGAATAGTGAACAATTTATTTCATCTTTGTGTTTTTCCATGTTTATCACATTTTCTATGATTAATTCCTATTACTTCTGTAAACAGAAAAAAAAAAAAAAACATTTTAGAACTGTCTCTCTTTTCACGTCCAATTTGAAATTCAGAAAGAGGAAGAGGAGCCAGATGGCTCCTGCTGACCACATTTATTGCTCAGGCCTCGAAAGTCTGGGTACACATCCAAGGGGTCAGGAAAAAGGAGAAACTGAGAGAGCATCATGAGACTCAGGAACCTGGGGGTGAGGAGCGAGTAAGACTCACTGCTTCCATCCCAGCTTGCAGGAAGCAGCTGACTACCTTTAACTCTGACTGACTGGCATGGGGAGAACCCACATTTGCTGAGACGTTTCCAGGGGCTGGTGGGTTACTATTTAAAAGCAAGCAATTTTCAAAAAGAAAGAGATATGGAAAGGAGATGAAGCACATTTATGACTTAAACAATAATACTATCATTCATCTTAAAGCAGAATCCAGTAACTCCATCTCAAAATGATAGTGCAACAATTCTAGAGGAATTGGAATAAAGGAAAAGAAATGGCATCGTTAAGGCTGGAATGTTCTTCTCGCCTACAGAATTTAATATGAAAAACTCTATTCAAAAACTGTGTTATATTATTATAAACTACATTATTCTGTTCTTATGCTTTCACAGAAATTCTTTCACATATGCCATTGCATCGGATTCTCACAACCTCCCTAGGTGGGACCTATGAGAAATATTCTCTCCATTAGTTATAGGCTCCCTGTTAATGAGACCCATCAAGACAGAGCTAGGATATAAGCCCAAGTCTTATATGATCAGGCAGGGGTGACTTCTATTAAATAACTGAAGTTATTCTGCAGGTGAGATCTAGCAAATGCCTCATGTGCTTTTTAAAATGTGTTTAACTAGAAAAATTGATTACAATGGATACAACTTTCCACACATGGAAGCACGCAGTACAGTCTCTATATCCAGTGGATGTTCCAAAAATATAAGATGACTGACATGCACTTGATCTTAATCACTAACAGACTTCTTTAGGAAATTATAGCCTTTATATTAGATTTTTCATTACTCTTTCCTATACTTGAAACTTGCCTACATGCTACTGAAAGATTGCATCCTGGGGGATAAAAAAAAAAAAATGTCTCAAATATCAAAAGACTTGAGGCCAGAGCCTCTTAAGGTAGTAATTTCTTGCTCTCTCTTTTTTAATCAACTCAGGAGAAATTAATTTGGACCATATTTTTAAAGGAAACCAATCTGGATCTTGAAGAGTTCACGTGTAAAATTAAAAAGAGTAAAGTTAAAAACCACATAACCATCCCCAAATTTTCCTGCCACAGTTAGAATGGTTTGCTGCTTAAAGACAAATTGGTTTGGCTTTGATAAAGATAGACTCCTCCTCTCAACAGACCGAGTGACTGGGAGGTTTATGTTTGCCTGATAAACAGTAAACACATCCATGGAGAGGGAAAACTTCAATAAACCTTTTAGATGGTTTCAAATCCTCAGAATATTTAGGCTTATAAGGACCAGTCTCAGGAAATGCAGGAATTTTTCACATTTGCATCTGATAAAGCTTTCAAAACGTGCCCTTCTCTCTGGAAACCTGGGGGCATGGTATTCTGTACCCACCTGTACACCTGATATCATAAACTTTGTATGTGGATGGGAAGAAAACTTCCTAAAGTCTAGGAATCTGTTTCTTTAAAATAGCTCTGCTCATTCCCCACTGAGAACCCACAGTGTATGGACAAGATGCAGCTGAGGGAGCTTCCAGCTTTTCAGAAGCTTCCAGGCTGGCGCAGTCAGTGTTCATGAACTTCCTGTCTCAGAGTCACTTGTCTAGAATGCAGATCCTTGAGTTTCACCCAGACCTTCAGAGTGAGAATCTCTGGGGTCAGCACCTTGGAACCTGCATTTTAACGAGTGCTTCCTGGTAGTTCCCCTGAAGTTTGAACACCAGTGACCTCAGAGCTACTGCAGGAGAAGATAAACACAGAGAGGACCAGCGATGGTGAGTGCAAATGATGGAATGACGACAGGGATTGGGTTTGTCAGGCAAACCACCTAAACAAACGCCAGAGAAAGTGCGTTCAAATAGTAGTAACAGAGAAGCAACATTTCATCCATGTGAGAGAAAGCTTAGCTCCCCGTCCAGCCCACGAGAGCAGCTAGGGAGGTCTGGACAGCATTGGGAGAACTGCCAGCTGGTCCTGAGGCAAAGCGAAACTTGCCCGTCTCCAGCTACAGGGCTGGGGATCCCCCAGGTGCCATGTGGCCACACAGCGCAGCTGTGTGTGTAGACTGAAGGCAGGGAGTCTGGACCCCGGTGGTGTCAATGGCTAGTGTTTAATAGTCAGGTCTCCAGGAAAAATAAAGCCTGGTCTTGTAGCATTTGTCAATTTCCATGGTGTAAATGCTCCCACCACGGATAATTTTGAGCCATTTAACATGAGATGTCATTGCATGTGGACTTAGGGAAACAGACACCTAATGGCTCACGCAAGCTAATATGAGGCAGTGCTACCAGACAACTGCCCCAGCATACCCACGCACTTCTCACACAAAGACTTTCTTCATCTTTACGTCATTTTTTCTTTCTCATACTCCTGTGTCTAAAAGAAGAAAAGTGGCCCTTAATTATTCTTTGCTAATCATGTATTTATTAACATGGCATGTATTTTTATGCAAAAGATGATTTTCCTTAATTAAAAAGTGTGAATCCAAAAAATGTTAATCACAACTAACCTATCTGTTCTTGATTGGACTAAGAAAGTACCAAGTACTTGTGTGAATAATGGCACATAAAAGGTAGAATAATGCCTGCCCCCAAGATGTCCTTTAGCTACCTGATGTGAAGAGCTGACCTACTGGAAAAGACTCTGATGCTGGGAAAGACTGAGGGCAGGAGGAGAAGGAGACGACAGAAGGTGAGATGGTTGGATGGCATCACCAGCTCAATGGACGTGAGTTTGAGCAAACTCCAGGAGACGGGGAAGGACAGGGAAGCCTGGCATTCTGCAGTCCCTGGGGTCTCAGAGTTGGACATGACTGAGTGACTGAACAGCAACAACCAAGATATCCACACCCTAATCCCTAGGGCCTGTATGTTAAGTGACATGGCAAAGGGGAATTAAAGTGGAAGGAGTTTGCAAATTATCTTATTTTAAGATACATAATCCTATTTATTCAGATGAGCCCAGTGTTATCACAAAAGCCCTTATACAAAGAAAAAAAGCCCTTAAATGTAGAAGAGCGGCAAGAGTCAGAATCAGAGAGATGTGATGCAAGAAAGATTGCTGGTTTTGAAGATGGAGGAAGAGGCCATGAGCCAAGGAACGTGGGCCCCTCTAGACACTGGGAAAGGCAAGAAAATGAATTCTCCCCTAGAGCTTTCAGAGAAAAACATGTGGCTGCCCACACCATGAGCTTAGCGCAGAGGCCCATTTTTGGACTTCTGACCTCCAAAATTCATTATTGAAGATAATAAATCTCTGTTGTTTTAAGCCACTAAGTTTGTGGTAATTTTTGGCAGCCACACTAGGAAACTAATAGAGCCTGTTTTTCAGGAAAGAAGCAAAACAAAGCAAGAAAAATGTATAACTGGAAGCCATAAATGGCCCTGGAAGTGCAGACTACATTTGCCTGTACAACAGACAGAGCGCTGTCCACAGCACAGCACTCCCCCTACACACACACACACACACACACACACACACACATGCACACACAAACGTCATTTGGATACCCCAAAACAAGATCCTCAGCCTGAAGTTAACACCTGCACAGCAGTCAGGACTGGCACCGGGCACCACCCTCCTTGGCCAAAGGCAGGACGTTCAGAAATGTCCAGAGGGATCAGGTAGCCTGTCCTACAGACGCTTGTTCATACAAGAGCAGGGGAACCTTGAGGTGTAAAAGACACACTCTCTCCAAGTCTCTAAAAATTCTCCACGGTGCTAAGAGGCTCATTAGTCAAACGTTCACGTTTTGCGGAGGAGGAATAAGAGAGATGAAAGGAGGGGCTCTAAGTTACCCATTAAATTCATTAGCATCAGAACCAAGACCACAGTATTCCCCTCCCCTCCCCAGGCCTTGGTTTCCCCACTGCAGCCATGACCTGGATTCCGTGAAATTCCAGGAGCTTTATTCTATACTCAAGAGTCAAAAAGTATCTATTAGTGTTCTGCAAAATAAATAAATCATATAGGATTACAGAAGATAGGGTGGACCTCCCAGCCCCTTACCCCTTTACTTTGGCCTCCTTACCTACCCTGTTCCTCAATCTTACTCCAAGGAAAGGCAATATTAAAGGTAAGCTGTTAGTCACTCCGTCATGTCCAACTCTTTGCACATCCATGGACTGTAGCCTGCCAGGGTCCTCTATGTATGGAATTCTCCAGGCAAGAGTAGGAGTGGGGTGTCATTCCCTTCCCCAGGGGATCTTCCTGACCCAGGGATCGAACCCACATCGCAGGCAGATTCTTTACCATCTGAGCCACCACAGAAGCCCAACAAATATCTAAGTGGCTTTCAAATGCAACCTTGACCAGACCACGCTTGTCCTGAGAAGGAAATCACTGGATTTTAAAATATCATACATGCTTATCGTTGTATTTTCCAAATGAAGGAAAAAGTAAGTAGCCTAGGATCCCTCTCTTCACTGAGACGGACCCCAGCCTCACTCTCCTTTGCCTGAGCTTTCCTTCCAGTCATGGTACCATGGGGCCAGCCAGGTGAGTCCACGACGTGAGTCTGGCATGGAGGAGAAAGGTGAGAAAGAGGCCTGACTCACTGTGAGCTCTAGTTCAGCCACATCAGAGCTCTGCCTTGGAGCAGGAACATAGGGTAAATACTTATAGGTCACCCACTCGGCTAATTGTCGAGTAATGCTGACTTTTCTTATTTTCTTCATATTGATTTGGCTGGACCAGGTCTTAGAGGCAGCATGAGGATTTTCGATCTTCAGTGCAGTGTGTGGGATCTAGTTCGCTGACGAGGGTTCCAGCCTGGACTCCCTACATTGGGAGCGTGGAGTCTTAGCCACTGGACCGCCAGGAAGTCCCAGTGCTTGACTATTGAATAAACTATTGCCACACACACACACACACACACGCACACACACACACACACACACACATGCACGCACACACACAGACAAATCATCCCACAAGACCTTACATTGATTTGAAGAAACCAGACAAAAAAGAGCATTTTCTTCATACCTGAAGATCAAGAACAGACAAGACTAATTCATAGTGATTGCTGTCAGAATAGCAGTGACCAGGGAAGAGGGTGAAGGAGGAGGATGGTATTGACTAGGAAGCGACACAGGGAGCCTCCTGGGGCGCTAAAAATGTGCTCGACCTTGATCCCAGTGGTAGTTACACAGGTGTAACATTCATGGACCTGCGGTTAAGAGTTGTGAACTTTACAATGTGTATGTTATTCCTCATTTAAAACAAAATCCTTGTTTGCCACTTAAAATGCATAATTTCCAGATAGTTCCATAAATGAAGGTCTATTTCTATTTTTAGAGCTTTGAAATCCTAAAGATTAGAAACTTACAAGCTATATTTACTCTTGATTAGGTTGAAAAAGATTTCACTTAAGTCATGTTTGATTATAATTCTCAACTTAAATTTTCTTTCTAATTAGAAACATCAATGGAAAGGCCCTGTATCATTCACTCTCTCCAAAAGGGCCCCTTTTTTGTTTGAGGAAAAGCAAGGCAAAAATGAGATATTTTAAGAGCTACCACATTTTGGCTCTTCCACATTTTTATCTACAGAAAGCCAAAATCTTCGCCAGCATTTGAGATTTTTCACAGTGTTCTCTTTACTGCACAAATTTTATGTCATACATCTCTTCCATATAAAAGGACATGAAAAGATATATAAAGTCATTTCAGAGAGGCAACTATTTTGGTATACCAAAAAAATTATCTTGTTGAAGAGTTTC
This sequence comes from Cephalophus harveyi, assembly GCA_006410635.1. NCBI lineage: Eukaryota > Metazoa > Chordata > Mammalia > Artiodactyla > Bovidae > Cephalophus > Cephalophus harveyi. Next base: position 83,510 of record SJYT01017405.1, read on the forward strand.
AAGGAGATGCTATAAAATATGCATGTGCTGGTACTGGAACAGATGACAACATAAAATTTTAATTTTTAAAGACGAAAAGAGCTATTTTAAAAAGCATGTGTTTTTCATAGCATACTTTACTTTATACCAATGATTCTAAGGTTTCTATCAAACAGAAAAACAAATTACAAGTCTGGCAACCACAAAGATGAAAGGGAGGAGAAGTCTCCATAAGTGAAAGGGATTATAACCAATAGCAAAGTGATGACAGAATACCACGGTGTATCGACAGCATTGTTAGAGCTTTAAATTATATTTAATGATGGCTAACTGATGCCTGGGGGGAATGAGAGCCCAGGGATGTCTGACTGTTGACGAAAAAAGGAAAAAGAGAAACAAGGCATCAGGCCGCCTCCAAAGAACTCCGAAGTTAAACTGCTCCAGCTGAAATACAATGATTTCCAGGGTAAAATAATTTTACCCTAGTCAACTGCATGCGAGCCCGCCACTCATAAGCATTTATGATATTTTAAAATCCAGTGATTTCCTTCTCAGGACAAATGTGATCTGGTCACAGTAGCCCGCAGGCACAGTCCAGGCTACTCTCAGTCCACCGGGAATAAATTTAGTACCAGCACAGCAGTCCTGGATCCAAATTCCAAAGACACTAGTTACACTAGTTCAGGTCAAGACTCTTGTCTCCAAGCAGATGGGACTTTGATAGTCAAAGGCAATTTAAATGTGATACTGAGTATCAGTTGAAGTTCAGTGAAATCCCTATTCCTTGAAGAAATGTAATATTTACCAGGAAATTGTTAGCTAAGGGAACCAGGTTGGGCAGAAACATGTGAGTGTTTAAAGTTGTCTATGCTTTTAACAGGGAAATTTGATCAATGCAAAAGCAAGGTTATTAGACTCTAACTGAAGGCCACCTTCCTATGCCGAGCATGAAACCCAGCCGTTACAAGGGCTGCTTTTCTAGGTAAAAATTTCAAATGCTAAGACTTGTCACCTGGCAAAGTAAATTCCGGAGCTAATGGGGGAAACTTGAGAGGGCTATGTACCTTGGCTGAATAAAAATCCTGGCCATTTTGGGAAAATGACAGGACATCAAGAAGCAGCAAATCCAAATCACTATCCATCATTTTCAACATCAACCATTAGCTTCCATCATGAATCTATCCCATAAATAAAAATTAAATCCAGAGGAAAAAAACTGAATTGCAAATTTAAGACTTACTGTTCTCTTAACCCTTTTTAAAAGTTAAATATTCTTTTGTGAAAGAAAAATTCAGCAAATCAAATTTGAGTTCTGCATTTTCCTCCAGGATTCAAAGCACAAATGTTGTGAGATTTTGATAGTGATATCTAATTTTCAGAGCTGTTAAAATATTGCTGTTTAGTCATTAAAAGAAGTCATGTTATAGCTGTTAAAGGAAAAAAAAACAAACAGATGTGATTATTTAGAAATAGTTATCTATATCAAAACAGATTTTTTAACCTAAGCTTAACAAATTATTATCCAGACACAGAAACCTCGATTTAATTTGGCTACTTACTATGCACAAAACATTATGTTAACTTGTGGGAGCCAAGGTTCACCAGTCACCACCCCGGAGGAATTTATAGTATGAAGGCTGAGTACAGGCAGTGAGTTCAGGAGGAATTGGGTCAAGGGAGAAGTGCCATTTTAACCAAACCAAAGGATTGGCTAGGATCGAGTATCAACCTATGGAGATTGACAAAATATTCCAAGCAAATGGCATGAGCAGTTGCCCCTAAATGGTGAAAAATAGTCCCTCCTCTGCCCTCAAAACACAGAGTAACTTAATAGGCTTCCTCACTTCCACAACCCCAGGCATACAATTTCCCTAAAAGGAGTTGCTAACGGCTGGTACGGGACCGGCCAGCGGTACTCATACCCAGGAGCTGTCCCAAGCATCCGGTGTGGACACGCTCCGCACAACGGAGCCATCTCTGCGGGCTGTTTGGTAGGCAGTCAGTTTTGGGGCACCAACCAGATCTCTTCTTGACTTTGGAAACTGGAGAATCTGGCTGGGTCATTTTTTTCTTTCTGTGGCATATTCCCAGCCTGCTTCTTGCCAGCTTCAAGGGAGGATCAAGCAAATGTTTTTCAGTTTATGCTGAAGGCGATACCTATTCTGTATGCCCTCGTAAAATTCAGAAATGCAAAGGCGGGTGTTGTGGGCTGGGTTGGCCCGAGGACTCAGCGGGACCGGCAGGTAGTGCCTGGTGTGAGTCTCCTGCAGGAGGAAGAGGATCAAGGGCCACCCTTTAGCATCCTTGGCCGGGTAATTCCCTGGCCTCACAGTGAGGCTGGAAGGGAAGCATCCATGCTTGGTACAGGAATTCTTGGTGACCATCGGTGGGAGGCACAATCTCTACGGTGAAGAAGCGATCTCTACAGATGAAGAAGCATCTGCCCATTCCCCCCAGGAATGTGTGCCAGGGTCCCCAACAGAGGGGTTTTGTAAAAACAAAGACCAAGATGGATGAGACTTCTAACATTAGGGGCTAATAACTAGTGACTAACATTCATGATTAATAGAAGAAGGAAGCCCATCCCCATCAGGGGTCTTACAGAGAACTGTAACACTGGTTGGGGAGAGAGTTTCTTACCCCACACGGTACAGTAACCACTAAAGAAGCAGACCAGGAAAGCAAGGAATGGCACGAACGTCAGTGACCCTGCAGAGATGATGACGGGAGCGATGTTTGCAGAGCGACCACATCCCATGACCCAGCAAGGTGAGCGGCTGCAGAGAACTGCAGAGGCCAGGAGAAGTGGCTCCAGATGAATAGCACTGGCCCTGGAGAAGAACTTCATGATGTAGGGGGAGAAACTGTCCCTTTTTTTCCTTTTTGGTTCTTTGGCTGCTCTGATAATTAAGCAGGCGTAAAGGCAGATTAACAGGAGAAAAACAAATTTAATTTCAGATGTTGCTGCTGCTGCTGCTAAGTCACTTCAGTCGTGTCCGACTCTGTGCGACCCCATAGATGGCAGCCCACCAGGCTCCCTCGTCCCTGGGATTCTCCAGGCAAGAACACTGGAGTGGGTTGCCATTTCCTTCTCCAATACATGAAAGTGAAAATTGAAAGTGAAGTTGCTCAGTCGTGTCCAACTCTTCGCGACCCCATGGACTGCAGCCCACCAGGCTCCTCCGTCCATGGAATTTTCCAGGCAAGAGCACTGGAGTGGGGTGCCATTGCAGATGTTGAGGACCTCACAAAAAATAATGAGACTCAAAGAAGTGACCAAAGCAGGCAGCTTATCAAAGCTTTTGACAAAGAAACAGTATGTTTTTGAAGAATTGATGATACAAGGAGTTTGGGCTTGGGGTAGTAAGTTAGTGAAGAGATAACATGTCTTGTCTAGATAGTCTTCTTGGCCCTAGATTTCCCATCTCTGGTGATAAGGATATCTCTCTACCTCCTGGAACAAGAAGGATACCCTTCCCATGGGAGATTTATTTTCTGCTTTTGAGAGAGAGAAGGGGGTGTCAGGGTGTCCTTTTTGCACCAGCTGTTTCTTAACTAACTTTAAATCAAAATAATCAATATGGCAGAGTGAGTGGCAAGCTTTGGGGTGACATACTCTGCTGTCCTTTAAGGAGAAAGAGATTTGTGAGCCCCTGCAGGAAGCTGGGGATGTGGCCACATGTCCAGTGACTTCTGGGATAGAGGAAGGGTTAGAAAGCCCAAATGACTGTACCTTGTTGTTTTTACCCAAACATTTTGCACCAGTACAAGGAATGGCTTGGGAATTTAGGAGGTACTTATCTTTAGAATAGTATCCTTTCTAAATCTGATTTAGACAAAGTGCGTTGGGAGCCGTAGAAAGAGAGTGGAAGAGACAATTTTAACTCACTTGAAATGACGCTGGAAAATGCATTTTAATGACAAGGGTTCAGAATCCCTTTTTTCAAACACAGCAGTTTCCAAGGTTGACAATTTTGTGGGTCTCTAATGGCCAAGACCCTGCAAAGCAAGTCCTAGCTTTGCCAGCATTCTCTTCTTTTAGAATGCTTTTGGAATTGGGTTGAGGTTAAGGATGTTTCCATAACGTAAGTCTACACCTTAGCTGTTTTCCAACATCTGAACATCACTGTTCATGGGACGGCTTCTCTTCTATTTTGCTGTGGCCTTTCTCGGCTTCCCACAATTGGGATTGTATTTCATATCCACAGGAATGGAAATAATAACCAATAGCTCACTTTCCTCTTCTGTGGTTTATGTTTGTGTTCTTGCTCCTGCTTTCTTGAGCTTCCTCAGCCCCTCTCCTCCCCAACCACTTATCCTGTCGAGCACTGCTCCACTCAGCATCTTTACTGAAAGGAAAGTTTTATGAAGAATAAGATAAAGGAATATAACAAGGGCTTATGCCCAGAGGCTGGTTGTCTACAGAGCAGCAAACTTGGAGTCATAAGCCTTTAACCTTTCAAACCTCACGCAAGAGTCTTCAAGTGTTCCCTAATGTCTATATAAGGTACAACTCCTCAGCCTGGAATTTGGAGATTTCCGCAATCTAACACTGACCCGCATCGGTCTCCTGCCACAATACTCACATAAATTCTCTTCTCCAGCCAACTGGGAAGTCACTCCTGAACAGGGCATGTTCATCCCTGCTCTCTGTACTTTGCCCTGGGCTTCGCTGGATGACAGCGCTGGCCACATCCTCCCCTAAATCAATTCTATTGACCTGAAGACCATTCACGAGTGTTACAATGTGTTGCCAAACTCAAACTCAGTTAAAAATGGGATGTATTAAAAGTTCGTGAGTGAATGAACAGGCATACAGTCTGTCATAAGCAAGCATTAGCAATGCATGATATAGAAGAAATGTTTGCATTAAGTTTTTTTAATAAAAAAAAGTGGGATGTATTAAGTGATATTAGCTTTCAGCAAAAGTCACCTTAAAAGATCTTTGAGACATGAAAACATAAAACTCTTAAATGAGACCACGGACAAAACATTCTCTGACATAAATCATACCAATGTTTTCTTGGGTCAGTCTCCTAAGACAATAGAAATAAAAGAAACAATAAATAAATGGGACCTAATCTAACTTACCAGCTTCTTTACAGAAAAGAAAACCATAAACTAAATGAACTAGGAGAAAACATTTGCAAACGATGCGACTGACAGGGGCTTAATTTCTGAGATATGCAAACAGCTCATACAACTCAATAACAAAAACCAAACAACCCGATGGAAAAATGGGCAAAAGACCTAAATAGACATTTCTCCAAAGATAACATACACATGGCCAACAAGCACATGAAAAGATGCTCAACATCACTAATTGTTAGAGAAATGCAAATCAAAACTACAGTTAGATACCATCTCATATAGATCAGAATGGCTGTCATTAAAAAGTCTACAAATAACAAATTCTAGACAGTGTGGAGAAAGGGAACCCTCCTTCACTGATGGTGGGAGTGTAAATTGGTGCAGACACTACATAAAACAGTATGGAGGTTCCTCAAAAAACTAAAAGCAGACTTGCCATATGATCCTACAATCCCACCCCTGGGCAATATATACAGAGAAAATTATAATTTGAAAAAATATGCATACCCCATTGTTCCTTGCAGCACTATTTACAATAGCCAAGACATGGAAGCAACCTAAATGTCCATTGACAGATGAATGGATCAAGAAGATGTGGTATATATATAAACTCTATTGTGTGGTATATACCACAGAACAGAATATTATTCAACCACAAAAAAAGAATGAAAAAATGCCATTTGTAAAAACATGGATGCACCTATAGATTATCATACTAAATGAAGAAAGTTGGAGTCAAGTACCATATAGTATCATTTATATGTGGAATCTAAAATATGACACAAATGAACTTATTTACAAAACAGAAAACAGACTCACAGACAGGGAGAACAGTCTTGCGGTTGTCAGGGGGAGATGGGGTTGGGGAGGGATGGACTGGGAGTTTGGGTTAGCAGATGCGAACGATTATATATAGAATACACAAACAAGGTCCCACTGTATAGCACAGGGACCTATGCTCAGTATCTTGTGATAAACCATATGGGGAAGAATATAAAAACATATACATACATATGTGTAACTGACTCACTTGGCTGTACAGCAGAAATTAACACAACACTGTAAATCAGCTATGCTTCAATAAAATAAATTCTTTGAAAAGATCTTTTAAAATAATCGTTAAGTCAAAGCAATAAATGGAACTGAAAACATCATCTGGTGTTAACTGAATGTAAAAGAAAGCAGTAGTCAAATTCATATGCAGGAAGGATGTATGAATGAAAAAAAAAGAAAGATTGTCTATATGAAATCTAGGAAAGGGGAACCCAAAATTGCCCAAGGAGCCACAGATTGCTGGAGTGTCTGTGTCACTCTCCAAGGCAAAAGACATCCTCACTGGTTAATGTGACCGTTCTCATCCATTGGGCAGACTGTCTCTTAGTAGAGATGAATATGCTAGAATATAATAATCTGGTCACCTCGAGCTGCTGAGGCCACCCACTCTGCTCAGGTTTCATGCTGACCAAGGAAGCTTTGATCACATGTACCCATGTAGGTTTCCTTAAAGAAGAAAAGAATGAAATGGAGAGCATGAATATCCCAAACCCACATCATCGAAGAGACAGTCTTCGGATTTGCACTCCATACCTTCAGGGTGTTTTGCAGGCCCCCATCAATGAGAGCTTGATCAACTGGGCAGTGGGTATCGAAGAAGCAAAAACGCAAAAAGAGAACATCAACGGTTTGTGGATATAAAAACTGCAAGAAGTTCCCACTTCTAGGAAGAAGGCACCTACCTGCTGCTCATGCTGATGTTTCTGAAGGAAATGGATGGGCCTGGCCCTGCAGGACAAACAGGAAAGAGTGTGCATGTCCTTCTTACTCTTCCTGTAATCCAAGTTCTCTCTGCACTCTGTGTTGGTAGAATCTAACCCCAGGAAAAGCTGAAAAGTGTCCTAACTCCAGAGCATTCCAAAGCAGAGGAAGGATATGTATGCTAAGAAGTCTTCCCAGGTGGCTGTAAAAAGAACCTGCCTGCCAATGGTAGAGAGAGGAGACACAGGTTCTATCCCTGGGTCAAGAAGATCCCCTGGTGGAGGATATGGCAATCCACTCCAATATCCCTGCCTGGGAAATCCCATGGACAGAGGAGCCTGGTGGGCTACAGATAAGTGTCCTAGCTCCAGCTTCATAGAGCAGAGGAAAGATGGTGGGGAACTAAGAAAATAACCTGATAACTGACGTTAGATTGTGCATACAGATTTTCATTCATTGTCTCTCTCCTCCACTTGAATATAAGTTCCAACAGGTTAGGGATTTTCTTTTGTTCATGGCTATACCACCAATGTCTAGAATCATCTGACAAATGGTGAGAACTCAATAAGTATACATAAAATGATTACATGAATTAGTATCATCATCCAACAAAAAAGGTGAAAATTAAAGGCTAAAGCGAAATAAAGAGAATATAGAGAAATAAACTCTCCAAAAGGATATCATAATCCATGTACTAGTTAGACTTAGGCTAATGTTAACTACCAGGAAAATAAAAAATGGTAGTGACTTGAACAAAAAAAGCAGTCCCAAAAGAGGCTGTGATTGAGGAATCACTATTCACCCGAAACTATTACAACATTGTTAACTGGCTATACTCCAATACAAAATAAAAAGTTACCAAAAAAAAACAAAACAAAAGATCATCAGCCCAGGTCTGATGTAGCCCTCCATGGTGTTAAAGACCCAGGTTACTTCTTTGTCATTGTTCTATCGTCTTAGTTCCATGTCATGGTTCAATATGGCTGCTTCAGCTCCAGCCATCATGTCAGCATTCCAGATGAGAAAAAACAAGAAAAGCAAAAAGAAGTGCTGCCCTTTCTCCTTTAAGGGCAGTTGTCAGAAGTTGCTCACTCTGCTTCCTTTTACATTTAGTCATGTGGCCCACATATAGCTGGACAAAATGATATTCTGGATGGTCATGAGCTTACTTGAAAATAATGGGTACTATTTACAAAACAAGAGAGTAAGAATGAACACGAGAGATAACTAGCATTCTCTGCCACAGGGAGCACTGAGGAATTATCTCTGTCACAGATATAAAAGGTAGAAAGTAAATATGACTTGTTTAGCAATGATTCTGCAGGTATTATTTGAGAATGCTACACTTATTCCAATTGCTCCCAGGATTTATCCAATGCAGGACTATGGAAGTCATCACAGTTATCACCCTCTTACTTCTTTAAACAGGTGTTCTTTGATTCTGTCTTGATCTCCCTCTAAAAATGTTGATGAAAATGGTAGGTATTTGCACAACATGGGATCAAATGCATGAACTCTCGGGTCAGAAAGCCTGGATTCAATACTAGGCCCCAACACTTGCTAACTATGTAACCTTGAGCAAGTAACATCACAACTGTCTCCTCTCTTGTAAAATAGGGCTAATGATAATGGAGTCTGCCCCATAGGCTATGGTGGAGACTGTCAAGCACCAGCTAAATGGTCAATAACTATTTCCTGTTATTATAATTACTCACTGACAGGTTTAATCCCTGAATATTTCTCAGACCTCCTCCCTCCTCTTCATTCACAAAGGCACATCTTCCATGTAGGCCCTTATCAATTCTCAGCTGGATCAATACAGGTCTTTCTTACTGATCTTCTTGCCTTTGCCCTTATTCTCTTACATCTACCCTTCAGGTTATAGCCAGAAAGACCTTTATAACTAACATGTCTGATTATGCCCTGCAGTTCCTTAAAATTCTGCATGACTCCCCTTCAAGACCTGACTCCTCTGGGTTCATCAGTTGTCACTTCCCCACAAAGCTCGCTACAGTTCTCACAGAACACTCTGGTTTTGGACAAGTTTTTCCCTCTGCCTGGAATATACCTGATTCTCTATTAAGTGACTACTCACCTTTCATGATTCAACTCAAATGTCCCTTCCTCCAGGTAGCCTTCTTTAACCTCCTAAGTTGCAAATGAATTAATATATAATGCACTTGGAATAGTGCATGACACAGTAACTTCTCAATAGTTGTAAATTTTTATTACTGCCATTTTACCTCTGTGTTTGCAGAGTCCCTTATATTTTATTAAAATTCTATTAAGTTCTTGTAATTGTTCTCAAGTGTCTCTTTTTCCCCCACCAGGCTTTTTTTTCTACCATGTACCAAAAACTTTTTTTTATCCGAAGTACCTAGCACAATTCCTGGTACACAGTAACCACTGAATTGGTGCACGATGATAAGGAAGGAAGGGAGGAAGGGAGGCAGAGAGGGAGAGAAGAGAAATGAAGGAGGATGATGACTCAACCCTAAATGGGCACGACAAAAATTTAAGCAGAGGAATGAGAAAAGAAGTGGGAAAACATGTCCTGTGATGTTTTGTCACTGAACAGGGCTTCATGCAGGGTGAGTTTGAAGGCGCTGAGCAAAGTGCCTGCCACCCTGTATGAATAAACAGATAGAAAGATGCTTCAGTGATGTTTATCTAATGCAGTGGGAACTTCGAGTGACACTTCTTGCTCTCAACTTTGTATATCTCCCCATCATTTGTCTTATTTATTATAAACCTGTGGTTTTTCTTCGTTAGGAGATCCTGAAAATAAATATGGCACATGGTTCATTCTGAGTGGTAGAAATATGGATGATTCTTAATCTCTGTTGTACATTTCGTGGCTCTTAAATTCCTTCTCCCACCCCCCAGATTTTTGTTTAATGACTCTACGAATTTTGCCTCTTCATTCTTTGACTCATTTCTGTCCCTTCAGCTAGTCCTGGTTAAGGTAGCAGACTCTGGAGCCGGACTGTCTGGATTCAAATTCTGTCTGTATTATTCACTAGCTGTGGTTCCTTCGTCAAGTTATTTCACCTCTCAAAATCCTCAGTGTCCTCATAAATAAAACAGATTTGTCCTTCCACGTAGAATTGTTATGGTCAGTATCTGGCACAGAGTGAGGCTGTTATTATTATTCCCTAGCATATGATACTAGGAATCTTGAACTGAGCTGAGATTTTTTTTCTTTTTTTTCCAAGTACATTTTTCATGGTACTTGCTCCAGGCCTCCTCCAAACTCAGACGTGGTTTTGCTTTATCTCCATGAAGACTGGAAAACTCCCCCACCGGAAGCACATTGGCTGCCACTAGCTGCAGAGATTCTCCCTGTCCGAAGGCCAAAGGGGAAGTTCTAGTGTGGGAAGAGGAGAAAAGTGTTCCTTCCTCCATCCCTGAAAAAAAGAATTTGCTGGAGCTGTTTTGAAGGTAGAGAGAACAAGCTACCACAGTGATTGCAAAAACAAATCTTCTCTCCTGCTTTAAAATAAAATATATGTGTCTGTGATTTCTTGTATCTGGTTATCCCTGATTTCTGATTTCTTTATAATGAGCATGTAATAAAAACTTTAAACACACACACACACAGCACAGTAGTTGTTTCCAATTCTCATGGTTACAGAATGAGTCAATCTTTTTAATGTCAAACTTTTTTTCAGAGAGTGAGCTAGTAGACAGAATGTGAGTCTGGGAGCTAGAAACTTCCAATTCCTTATCAAAGCATCGAGAGTCCCTTGCTGTTCAGCTTTCGCAATTCCTTTAGCTTCTCTGAATCTTAGGTTCCTTGTGCAATAAATAAGGACGCTTAGGACATTGGAAATTTCAATTGGTTACTTAATGTTCACTAGGTCTATTAAAACATAATGTGTTATTTTTATTTAAGATAAGTCACGAATTGACTCAAAGACTTACCATCTAAGTAAAAACTGCTTTCATTCGTCTTTGTGATGTGAAAAAATTGGTGCCTCCTTTGAGGATATTGTAAATGTAAGAGTTTCAGTAGACTGAAGTCTCACAATTTGGGACTTGCTTTGGTTGACATGGAGGGAGAAGATCAGGATATTCTTGGTTTACTTTACTCATTTGCCAGACTGTAAAAATAAGTCATTTGTAGTAAAGGTACCATCCATTGTACCTTTATCTCCAGGAGATAGCGGAGGACAGAGAGCCATACAGTCAATGGCATTGCAAAGAGTTGGATAACACTTGGCGACTGAACAACCACAACAACCAGCCTTTGCCTCTCCCACTGCCGTTAGAAATAATCTCTGCCTATAACCCTGGCATCTCTGTTCTTCATAACATGACCTCTCTGGCTATATCTGCTTGCACTAAACTGAAGAGTTAGCTCATGAGTTGCTGAGCTGGCCAGAGTATGTCTCCTTTGAACTGAGATTGAGTGAAGGATCACTTGGAACTTGGAGCTGGCTGCCAAGGAAATGGCAACCCACTCCAGTATTCTTGCCTAGAGAATCCTGTGGACTGAGGAGCCGGGTGGGCTGCCATCCATGGGGTTGCACAGAGTCAGACACAACTGAAGCGACGAGCATGCATGCATTCATGCCATGTTGGGCCATGAATAAGTAGAAGAAGAACCCAGGATCCAGCCAGGGACGAGGAGCCTGTATGGACAGAGCAGCAGAGAGCTGAGACCTTGTAATCAAGGCAAGAGAAATGAGGGAGTGGGTGGGGAGAAAGCTGTCCAAGGCTTCCTTGTTTCCACAGTTTAGAAAGAGCTCTTGCATCTGGGCTCTCCTAGAGTCCTCTCTATCTCCTCATAAACTCCTTTCCTGATATGAGTTGAGTAGGTTTTATTTTAATTGCCGCACAATCCTGATCGAATCTATAGAGCCTGGCCTTTTAAGAAAGTGAATCCTAGGCTGAGGTTACATACACCAGGAAGATGTCCACCAAAAATTTGAGATTCCAGTAAAAAGTGGCCAACTTCTTATTCTGAGAAATAAAAACCAAAAAATGTTACGCTGTACTATCAATGGCATAGTACTACAAGTTATAACGCAGGTGTAATATATAACATTTTCAAATTGAGTAGTTTTATTAAAAACTTATTACAAATAATTTTTTCCATTTTTTAATTGAAGTATAATTTACAGAAAGTTCACTGTTTTCAGTGCACGGTTCTTCAAGTTTTCACAAACGGATAGAGCTGTATGACCCCACCACAATGGAACAGTTAAACAGAATAGCTCCTTTCCCCGCAAAAACCCCTCTGCACCCCTTTGCAATCTACTCCTACCACCTCCCCTAGGCCCCTGGCAATCATTCACGTTTTCTGTCGCCTGATCTGTAGTTTGGTCTTCGCGAGATTATCAGAGAAGGAAATCACACAGCATGTAGACTTCTTCACTTAGTACAAGCTATTTGAGATTTGGCCACGTTGTTACACGTATCAGTAATTCATTCCTTTTAACACTAAGTAGTAGCCCATTGTGCGACTGTATCATATTATGTTTATGTGTTACTCCATTGAGAGGCATTTGATTTGTTTCCAATTTTTGGTGATTATGAATAAACAAACAGTCACATACTAGTTTTTGTTTGAACATAGGTATTCATTTCACTTGGTTAAATACCTAGGAGACAAACTGCTGGCTCATACGAGAAGTGTATATTTAACTTTACAAGAAACTGCCAGCCAAACTGTTTTCCAAAGTGGCTGTGCCATTTTGCATTACACCCACAGCAGATGGGAGTGCCAACGGCTCCTATCCTAGACAGTGCTTGATAACGTCAATTTTTGCTTAATTATTCTAATAGGTGTTTGGTGGTATCTGTGGCTTTTATTTGCATTTCCCTAATGATTGGTGATGTTAAACACCTTTTTATGTGCTTGTTTGCCTTCTTTTTATCTTCTTTAAATTAATGTCAGTTTATTTCTTTTGGCTTTTTTAAGTTGGCTTGTTTGATTTTCTTATTATTGATTTTTGAGAATTCTTTATATATTCTGCAAACAATTTCTTCATCAGACATATGCTTTGCAAATATCTCCCAGTCTGTGACTTTTCATTTCTCAGCGATTGCATTATTCTTATTTTTTCATTTTGACTCGGATGGTTGAAGACACTGTCAAGAATGTCATTAGCATGACAGTGTTTGGGAATTCCTACTATGGGGAACACAGAAAATGGACAGAGATGTGAATAATTTTGCCAGTGAGTTAGTATATACTGTACACAACTTAAGCTTACTTAAGGATGGGTAGGCAGCTCTACCCCATTGGATCATCCAGGAACCCGCATTCTTTCTATTTTGTGGCTCAATCATCCTCTGCCATATTGTCATCATCTGCTTGGTTGAAGCTATTTCACCATCATTTTATCTGCATTCCTACCCTAAGGAAAAGAAGAAGTGGAGGGCAAGCCACTTCCTTTTTAGGAAATGACCCAGAAGTTACTAACATCCTCTTGGCCAGATCATAGTCACTTACCTATAACTAGCTCCTAGGAAGGCTTCAAAATAAACTCATTAGCTGGGCAGCCAAGTGGTTTCCTTAAAAATCTATTACTATGGAAGAGGACACATCGGGAGACAGTAGAGTCCACCAGAGATAGGAAATGAAGCTAAACCTAAAATCAGATGCTCTTACTCACATTCATGGACAACAAGGAAGCAGAAGTAACCAAAGGTTTTGCTTAAGCCACTACTGAGGTTAACAGAAAGTGGGATGTGATTTTCCTTTTGCTTTGGGCTTAGCAGAGTTTGGAAAGGCTGAGTACCAAAGAGAACCAAGGTTAACTGTGTCAGACACCCCCATAAAACCAATGCCACACCCTAACCCTTACCCCACCCTTGACCTCCCAAAGACTGAGTCAGTAGAGAGGTAAGAAGAAGTTGTTGAGTAATTGCTTCGCAGGAAATGTAATTTTCTGCAGTGAGAGACAATTCCTTCCTCATCCTGAGAGAAGGGAAAAGGACATGTTCCTTCTCAAAGTTAAGTGAGTCAAGTTCAAGATAACTACTCCTAAAAATCAGAACAGTGTTTCTCATCCAGGAGCAATTTTGCACACCTGGCCCCCAGGTAGGATGACCCACACCATGGTTTGGGTTGGGACAGAGGAGTTTCTGAATGTTTTCATTTTGTATTACCGCTATAACAAATAAGTGTAAATTTAGTGGCTTAAATGATGGCAAATTTATTCCCTTACAGTTCTGGAGTCAGAAGTCTCTCTAGGTTAAAATCAAGGTGTTAGGATCGTGTTGCTTTCACAGGTTCTCAGGGAGATTCTATTTCTTGCCTTTTTCAGCTTCTAGAAGCTGACTGCATTCCTTGGCTCATGGCCTCCTTCCATCATCAAAATCGGTAATTGCACCACTCTGATCTCAGCATCTTCACTCTCTTTCTCTGACTCTAGCACGCCTGTCTCCCTCTTATAAGGACCTCGATGCTTGCATTTATTGTTGCTGCTGTTTCATTACTAAGTCGTGTCTGACTGTTTGTGACTCCATGAACTGTAGCCCACCGGGCTTCTCTGTGCATGGGATTTCCCAAGCAAGAATAACAGAGTGGGTTGCCATTTCCTTCACAAGGGGAATCTTCCAGACACAGAAATCAAACCCACATCTCCTGCATTGGCAGGCAGGTTCTTTACCCCTGAACCACCAGGGAAGCCCTGAGAGTCCAGTGAAAGTGAAATCACTCAGTCATGTCTGACTCTTTGCGACCCCATAGACTATAGCCAACAGGCTCCTCCGTCTATGGGATTTTCCAGGCAAGAGGACTGGAGTGGGCTGTCATTTCCTTCTCCAGGGGATCTTCCCAACCCAGGGATCAAACCGGGCTCTCCTGCATTGCAGACAGACGCTTCACCATCTGAGCCACCAGGGAAGCCTACGAGTGGGTGATTACAGTGGGCCTGCTCAAATCATCCAGGAAAACCATTCCATCTCAAGACACGGAACTAAGCACACATAAGCACATCTGCAAAGTCCCTGTGCCATGGAAGGTAATATATGCACAGGCTTGGGAGGATTTGCATGTTGACAGCTTTGGGGGGCAGTATTCTGTGTACCATACCAGGATATAGGACTTTTCAGACTTACCAGCAGGAAAGTTGATCACACTATCACTGGGAGACATTTGGCAATATTTGGGGACATCTGTGACAGTCACCACTGTCATCTAGTGGATAGAGATCTTAGACAGGAGGTGGCAATAAGCAGCATGAGTTTCTGCTGCTGGCCTAGAATACACAGCTGAGTTTCCTGTGGCTTAGATCCTGTGGAATAGATACTTGAGTGGCTCTCGTGGGCGGGTGCTGAGAGGCATCTGCCCTGAAGTGTCACACTCTAAAGATCTGTCTCCAGCAAGGGCAGGCTACCAGGGCCGTGCTGAAGGAGGCTGGACAAGGTTGGGCCAAAGCCAGACCACGAAAAGGGATTCATGCAGTAGGAAGATTCTTGTGGTGACGTATATATTCCATGAGCGAATCAGCCTTTAGATTCCTGACACAAAGAGAGTATTCACAGCCCCTCCGTTTAGCAAAAGAACCAGCCACAATCAACATGAGGAGGTGGTCATTGTGCCCCACCCCTCCTTTCATCCCTGATTCCTCCAAATGAAATGGGGAAAGGGAACAGAAAGGCAGACCACACAGCTTCCTTGCTCAAAGCCCTTTAAGTCAAAAGTCTGACCTGTGATGGGGAGAGGGAAGGTTTTGAATAAGACATGTGATTAGAGTTGAGACTGGATGGATTTCAATAAACTGGAAGTGACTGGAAAGAAAAAGGATCAATCCCAGGTGTCTTAAAAATCTGCTACCTAATAGAACAAAAAGAGCAGACAGAGGGCAATTGCAAGTAGTGACTGGAGAAGATGAAACTTTCCACTTGCACCTCCCCAAGTTAAATCTCCTTTAATCATCTAGTTTTATGTCTTAAAAGTGTAAGATTTCCATTGGCCAGTATCATTGTTGGAAATATGATAGGAACTCAGTTCAAAACTTAAAAGCATGATGGAATCTTGCATCCAGGGTCCAGAACCAGCAGTTTTTATGTGACACAAATATCAGTGCATTAGAATTGCTGTAGCCGGGTGATCCTCCCTTCCGTCATCCAAAACTCTCATGAGACCAGTGACCCAGTTAAGGGATCCCATAGCAACACGAGTGGATGAGACTTGAGCATTTCACTCCTAAACTGTACAACCTCAAAGTACAATGAAAAGTGCGTCTTTGGTCTCATAACTCAAATTGAAAGCACTTTATTACCTTGGTTTTTCTTACCCACCATTACTTACTTATGGCAGAAATGGAATGAAATAGTATCTTGTCTTTATTCTCTCCTTCCCACCATTTCAAGCAGGTAGCCAGATATTCTTGCACCCTATAATCATGGGGGTGTCTAAGGAGTTGGCCTGGAAAGATAATTCCTTTTCTTGCTTTTGAAAAACTTTAGTCCTTTAAAGAAGCTGCACATCTTGTCCTGGAGGGAAAGGACCTTTGAGAGTGAAGAAAGAGTGGAGATTTGGGCTTGGATTGGAAAAAGGAAGGAAGTTGGGGTTTCAGAGAACTTGAGGACCAGGGCAATGGTTATGGATGACCCCAGGAAGTGCCAGACCTCAGTGGCTACACATACCCAGAGCCAGAGCCTCTCCTCTAATGAAGTACCACCCTCTTACGTGTGGCACAATTTGTGGAGCCTTAGGACCCCCTGGACTCCCGCCACAGGCAGTTCAGCAGCCACCAGAATGGAAAGAGAATCTGTCCCAGTGCCAAGACCCCTGGACCTTTGGATAGCCATAAAGAATGGGGTCACAAGCCTGTTTGAAATGGGATTTCCTTTACTCCAAGTGGATAAGGGCTCAGAGTTAGATGTAATTTGATTTAAAGGGAAACAAAGAACTTGCATTATGGATGGATACTTATCTACAGGGGCTTCACTGGTGGGTCAGCTGTAAGGAATCCGCTTGCCAATGCAGAAACGTGGGTTTGATCCCTGGTCCAGGAAGATCCCCCGGAGAAGGAAATGGCAACCCTCTCCAGTATTCTTGCTGGGAAATCCCATGGACAGAGGAGCCTGGCAGGCTACAGGTCACAAAAGAGTCAGATAGGACTCAGCAACTAAACAACAACGTTTATACTCTGTGCATGCCTACTCAATCACTCAGTCGTGTCTGACTTTTTGCAATTCCATGGACTGTAGCCCACTGGGCTCCTCTGTCAATGGAACTTTCCAGGCAAGAATATTGCAGTGGATTGCCATGCCCTCCTCCAGGGGAATCACCGGACCCATACATCTCCCCAGTTGTCAATGGAAGCCTACAATGGAAGGCCTCCAGATGCAGCCTTCTCTTCCTCCTGTTCCTCCTCTGATCCTCAGCTCCAGGATTTGCCCTCCTCTCCCACCTCCTCTTACTCAGGGTCCAAGGAAGCATTGTCAGGATTTCTTCCCCCAGAACCCCTTGTCTCACACATCCCCTTGCTCCCAGTATTCTTCTATTCCCCACTCTGATTCTCTCCTCGATGAACATGAGTGAGTTCCCAGCCTCTCCAGCTTCCAGTTTGGCCACAGCTAGGGCCCCATCCATGTCCTAAAGCAAGAAATATATCTGGGTTCATGGGGACACCAGAGGCTGATGCATAGCTTCTGTCTCATTCACTTTCCTAATTCCCCATCCCTGAGCTTCCCTCCTATTTCTTCCTCTAATAAATCTGCGCTTCATATCAAAAAAAAGAAAAAAAATTGAAAGAAGCCTACACTCTGAGGTTACATAATTAAAGTGATCATTTCCTGTCTTAAAAGTCTTACCCTTGAGGATGTTAAAATGACCCATGTGACAGCAGATTAGAATTAGACAGCAGTATGATTGTTAATCAGTTTGTACCTTTGTAAATTGGTTTATATTCTGTTGGGAGCCAAAGAAAATGTTATATAATGTGAGATATTAAGAGTGGCAGATGTTTGAGGTGGTACTTGGTAATCCTGAGAAACATTTATTGTGTTTAATAGGAATTTTATGGTTAAAAATGTTCAAATGATTTGAAATTTATCTCCCTACTTCCTCCAAAGTATTTTCTTAATGTTCAATAAATCAATCAATCACTATTGGTTTTGAATAAAAAGACAAAAACCCAACAATGTGCTGTTTAATAAAAATTTCACTTCAGAAGTTGCAGTGTAGCACAGGGAACCCAGGCTGGTGCTCTGTGATGACCTAGAGGGATGGGACTGGGGGCAGGGGTAGGGGTCAGTCATACACTTTTTGTAATTCTACCCTCAGCTTTTAAACATTTGAAAAGCTATTCAATCTCATTTATAATGAGATATACAACTCAAAACTGAGATTGCATTTTTATCACATACTGGATATAAAGATCTAAAAGTACCCTATACTGGCAAAGCTGTGGGGAAATAGTCACCTTCATATAATGCTAATGGGAATGGAAGCTGATAAAACCCCAATGGAGAAGAATTCATCAATATAAAAATTACAATTGATTATCCCTTCAATCCAACAACTTCATTTCTAAGAATTTATCATACAAATACACCCACACATTTGCAGATAACATTAATACAAGTGGATTCATTGCAGCATTGTATGTAATTGCAAAAAAATTGAAAGGTCAATGAATTAAACGTGTTTAAATAAAGATGCACACATACAATGGAAAACCACAGAATTTTTTTCAAGAATAAACAAGTTCTTTAAATATCGATATAGAAAATCTTCAAAATATACTGTTAAGTTAAAACAACAAGATGCAGAGCAGTGGATATATCATTAACATACATAAGGAGATAGGAATTGGCTTGTAAATGCATTTTTTAAATCCTTGGAGAGATAAACCAAATATTAATAGCAGTGATTATCTGGTTGCGGATAAAGAGTGGGGGTAGGTGTAGGAAATGGATGAATGGGAGACAGAGGTAGGAGGTTTTCACTGAATACCTTTTTGTACCTTTTGATGTAAGAACTACACAGATATACTACCTATACAAAAATGTAAATGTTTTAAAACTCTACCTGATAAGAAATAGGAGGCTTCTGTTTATGATACAGAATTCTTACTCAGATAACAGAGGATCTAAATGCACTTACCACATAGAATTAATGTAAGTTAATTCTTACATTTTCGGTTTCCTTTGAATGACTCACAACAGAAACATCAAAAGTAATGCCTGATATTCACAATTTTCATATCTGCTATCATTTTACTTGAAAACAACCTAGAGGTGGCTGTAGAGACATGACTTATGGCACATTTAGTATAATTACAGCACTCTTTGAAAATATCTTAACAATATAAAATTAAATGATACCAAATGGAAGTATAGATCTACACAGAGCAGTGAGAAGAATTAGAAATGGTAACTGCTTGTGAAGATACATAAAGCTTTTTCTGTAATTATTTAAATCCCCCTTTAAATGAAAACAATGTAGCCTGGAAGTATATGAGAAGTTATATTAAGACATATATAACAGTAATAGGGTGGAATGGAAAAAAAGCATACTCTCGTAAAACTCTTATACTAATGTGAAGTGATGGATAGACTAAGATAAGTCAAAGATGTATACAATAAACCTGAATCATCCACCAAAGTAATAAAGCAGACTGTTATAACTAGCAAGTCAACAAAGAAGATTAAATGGAATCATAAAAATACTTGATTAATTCAAAAGAGGACAGAAAAAGAAAAATAGGAAGGAATAAAGAACAGATGGAGAAACACAACAAATAGCAAGATGACCAAATTAAACCTAACCTTATCATTAAAATCATATTAATTCAAGTAGAGTCTAAATGCTGCAATTAAAAGGCAAAGATTGCTCAGAATAGATTAAAAGAGCAAGACAACTATGTATTTCCTAACACTTAATATAAATACACATACTTTATATATAAAGACACAAGAGGATTAAAAGTAAAAGGATGAAATAATATACCATGCCAAAACTAATCAAACAAAGGCCAGAGTGGCTATATTAATATTTGGCAAAATCGATTGCAAAGCAAAAAATTTTTATCAAAGACTTTTTAAAGTCATTTTTTAATGATAAAGGTGTCTGTTCATCAAGAGAACATAATAATCCTAAATGTTTATGTGCCTTATAACAAAGCTTCAAAATCAGTAAAGCCAAAACTGATAGAACTGCAAGGATAAATAGACAAATTCATAATTATAGTGGAAGAATTCAATAATCCTTGTCAATAATTGAACAAATAGAAACAAATAGAAAATCAATAAGAATATAGACTCAAACAGAATTATCCATTAACTTGGCCTGATTTACAGGGATAAAACATCTCCCTTCCCCTCTGCCATCGATGAAATAGACATCCTTTTAAAGTGCATATGGAACATTTACTAAATTAGATTGTAATCTGAGTCACAAGACAAATTCAAAGAATGTTAAAGGGTTTAAATCACATTCTCTGACTACAAAGGAATTAAATTAGAAATTAAAGGAAGGGAATGAGAAATCATTGAGATTATGAAGAGTGTGATTTAAAATGTTACTCCCTGATTTTCAGATGGTATTTCAGAGCAAAAATGAGAACAAACGTGAATCCAGCAGGAATGGACTCTCTTTCCACCATGAAATCCAAGACTGTGACTGAGTCATGTGGATTAGTCACAAACTGGAGGAGCTCTGCTTGCCACCAGTCTTTGGGGAAGCAGTTCTTCTTATGTACAGGCAAAAGAAAACATTGCCTGTACTAAAAAAAAAAGAAAAAGAAAAAGCTCTTCCCACCCACCTCAGGCCATAATACATCACAGAAAATCCTTCTTGACTGCTGGTTCATAATAAATTGCAACTGATTGGGACACCTTAGGGGATTTTGAGGTAGGGGATTAAAAAAAAAACTTTAAGTAAGGATTTTATTTCCTACCTTAATAAACAAAGATTGACTTTGGTCACTGTTTCGTCACTCTAGAAAGAGTAAGCTCACAGGTATTTAATAAATTAAACATCTCTCCAGTTAGTAGACGTGGGTAGTTCTATTGTGGGAGGCTCCTTGGCTGGAACCTCCTAGGAGCAACCCTCTCCTCTCCCACTCTGCTCTGTTTGCACCCCGTGGTTGATGCTAACTGGGTGCAGATACTGGAAGCTAAGGACTTCAGGTCAAGACTTATATGAATAGATTGGTAACTGACAGAGGAAATAAAAAACTGATATAAGTATGATGAAAATACGGGAAAAGGGGAGAGGGTATATTCATCTTTCTATAACATAACAGGAAGTTATTGATAGTACCTAGAATTAATAAATCATAAATTAGGGGCAGAAGAGGATCCTTTGGAGGTGAGAAAAAACTGCAAGAAGAAATAACTCAAAGAGAAGTGGTGGCTTTTGCACAAGATCAGAGTTGAATGAAGGAGGGTAGGGCACCGCTTTGCAATAGTTTATAACTATGTGTGTGTATCTTCGATTTTAAAAAAACATTTTCAAAGTATCAGTCAATTCAGTTGCTCAGTCATGTCTGACTTTTTGCGACCCCACGGACTGCAGCATGCCAGGCTACCCTGTCCATCACCAGCTCCCAGAGTTTGCTCAAACTCATGTCCATCGGGTCAGTGACGCCATCCAACCATCTCATCCTCTGTTGTCCCTTTTTCCTCCTGCCTTCAGTCTTTCCCAGCTTCAGAGTCTTTCCAGTGAGTCAGTTCTTCGAATGAGGTGGCCAAAGTATTAAAGTTTCAGCTTCAGCATCAGTCCTTCCAATGAATATTCAGGATTGATTCCCTCTAGGATTGATTGGTTTGATCTCCATGCAGTCCAAGGGACTCTTAAGACTCTTCTCCAACATCACAATTCAAAAGCATCAATTCTTCAGTGCTCAGCTTTCTTTATGGTCCAACTCTCATATCCATACATGACTACTGGAAAAACCATAGATTTGACTAGACAGACCTTTGTCGTCAAAGTAATGTCTCTGCTTTTTAATATGCTATCTAGGTTGGTCATAGCTTTTCTTCCAAGGAGCAAGTGTCTTTTCATTTCATGGCTACAGTCACCATCTGCAGTGATTTTAGAACCTCCAAAAATAAAATCTCTCACTGTTTCCACTGTTTCCCTATCTATTTGCCATGAAGTGATGGGACTGGATGCCAGGATCTTAGTTTTTTGAATCTTGAATTTTGAGTTTTAAGCCAGCTTTTTCACTCTTCCCTTTTACCTTCATCAAGAGGTTCTTTAATTCTTATTCACTTTCTGTCATAGGGTGGTGTCATCTACATATATGAGGTTATTGATATTTCTCCTAGCAATCTTGATTCCAGCTTGGGCTTCATCCAGTCTAGCATTTTGCGTGATGTACTCTGCATATAAGTTAAATAAGCAGGGTGACAGTATACAGCCTTGTACTCCTTTCCCAATTTGGAACCAGTCTGTTGTTCCATGTCCGGTTCTAACTGTTGCTTCTTGACCTGCATACAGATTTCTCAGGAGGCAGGTCAGGTGGTCTGGTATTCCCATCTTTTTAAGAATTTTCCACATTTGTTGTGATTCACACAGTCAAAGGCTTTGGTGTAGTCAATAAAGCCAGAAGTAGATGTTTTTCCAGAACTCTCTTGCTTTTTCTATGTTCCAACAGATGTTGGTAATTTGATCTCTGGTTATTCTGCCTTTTCTAAATCTAGCTTGAATATCTGGACATTCTGGGTTCACATACTGTTGAAGCCTTGCTTGGAGAATTTGGGGCATTACTTTGATAGCGTGTGAGATGAGTGCAATTGTGTGGTAGTCTGAACATTCTTTGGCATTGCCTTTCTTTGGGATTGGAATGAAAACTGACCTTTCCAGTCCTGTGGCCACTGCTGAGTTTTCCAAATTTGCTGGCATATTGAGTGAAGCACTTCCACAGCTTCATCTTTTAGGATTTGAAATAGCTCAGCTGGAATTCCATCACCTCCACTAGCTTTGTTTGTAATGATTCTTCCTAAAGCCCACTTGACTTCACATTCCAGGATGTCTGGCTCTAGGTAAGTGATCACACCATTGTGGTTATGTGGATCATGAAGATCTTTTTTGTACAGTTCTTCTGTGTAGTTTGCAACCTCTTCTTAATATCTTCTGCTTCTGTTAGGTCCAAACCATTTCCGTCCTTTATTGTGCCCATCTTTGCATGAACTGTTTCCTTGGTATCTCTAATTTTCTTGAAGAGATCTCTAGTCTTTCCCATTCTATTGTTTTCCTCTATTTCTTTGCACTGATCACTGAGGAAGGCTTTCTTATCTCTCCTTGCTCTTCTTTGGAACTCTGCATTCAGATGGGTATATCTTTCCTTTTCTCCTTTGCCTTTCACTTCTCATCTTTTCTCAGCTATTTGTAAGGCATCCTCAGACAGCCATTTTGCCATTTAGCATTTCTTTTTCTTGGGGGTGGTCTTGATCCCTGCCTCCTGTACAATGTCATGAACATCCGTCCATAGTTCTTCAGACACTCTGACTATCAGATCTAAACCCTTGAATCTATTTTCAAAGTATAACAAAAACCATTAATATTAGTAGGGTGACTAGTTCAGAATACAAATAATGGCAATCTTATAGAAGTGTGCCCACTAGGATCTGATCACCAATGATTAATGTCAACATCTGTCTCAGTTTCTTTAAACTTCACACTCATTTGCCTGCTCATACACTTAAGATGCAAGTTGACCTTTGTCATTGCTCTTCTTAGAACATTAATAGCTTCCCCCTTGCTACATCCCCACTAGCTTCACAACACCAAAGTGCTTCATCTCCTTATGTACCCCGCCTAAGTGCCTCTTGCCCTGCTCTGCACTCTTATCCATTCTCCAAGAACAAGCAACACCTTGCTTCCACTGCCCAGAGCCCTCCTCTGACTTCCCCCAGACTGAGTCAGGTGCCCCTCCTCTTCCCCATCATACCTGGTGAACATCTCCACCACCGTTACAACAAAGTTATACCATGTTGTAGCTTTAGTGTGCCTACCAGGTCGTTTTTTGAAGTCAGTCTTTATATCCCAGTGCTGAGTTTTAGCAAATGCTCAGCAAGTGTTCTTTTAGTTTTGAGAATGCTAGTCTCACAAAGACTAAAAAAAGGGAGCGTCTAACAAAGATTAGAGCAAATTTTCATTCTGGGTTCATCTGTGTCTGCCACTCAGTGATTTCCTTCACACATACACATACACACACACACACACACGGATGCACATACACACATTCCCAAGGCACATAAGCAGTTTGTCCTTATTTCTAGGCAGAATAGGCAGTTGCCTGAAGGGCATATTTGAAAAGTTACTAGAAAGTTCCCCTGAATCCATTCCAAAATCCACCTAATCCATTAGCTTCTATACTGTCAGAGAGGCCACTCGCACACAGTTAATGCATAAAGAACTACCTCTTGAAGCTTTCTTCCTTTAGGCACAAACAATGTTTGAGAGAGGTTATCCTGAATTCTGCTATCTCCTCGGAGTTATTTCCCCACGCCCACCACCCCCACAGAGCCAGGAGCATCAGAGATCACAATCAAGAAGACTAGATTTGGCTAAAGGCTGGGGGAAGGCAGTTCTGCCGCCTGGGGAGCTGCCTATAGACATCCCGTCCGGGCCACAGCTGCACAGAAACAGTTGCTGGAATCAGGCAAGTCTGGTTTGACTTGCCTCATACCTCTGTGATGCTGGCTAGGTTATCTTACCTTTCTGAGCCTTAGTTGCTTTTAAGAGGCCAAAATCTGCTGGTACGGTTGTAGGATGAAATGACGCAATGCCCACGGACCTCTCCAAGAGGGCGTAGAACAGGCGCTCAGTAGGTGTCAATAATGTTAGTTATCACTCAGAGTCCCATGGGCTTCCCTGGTGGCTCAGAGGTTAAAGCGTCTGCCTCCAATGCAGGAAACCCGAATTCAATCCCTGGGTCGGGAAGATCCCCTGGAGAAGGAAATGGCAACCCACTCCAGTATTCTTGCCTGGAGAATCCCATGGACAGAGGAGCTTCACAGGCTACAGTCCATGAGGTCACAAAGAATCGGACACGACTGAGTGACTTCACTTTACTTCAGAGTCCCATAAGCACGTAGACAGAAAGCACGGACCTGGGGAAGAGAAAGCCAGCAGGCACCAAAGACAACTTTCAAGTATTTTACAATTTTTCCTGGAGCCTAGAGTCTTGTACATTTCCTAGAATCTCTTTACAAAGGAATGGTTTTCCACATCTCCCAAGGGTAGTATTAATACTAAGCCTGTCTTAAACAGTGAACGATCTCCTCCTCTTAATTTTCTCTCCATTTCCACCTATCATCCCTATAAACTCTGGGAGCAACAAAGAATCCTTCCTTCTTATAAAGTAAGAAATAGGGGGTAAGTTCCAAGATGTGTATTTTAATATACTTATATACCCTCTTCATCACATACAGTCCTATGGGCTGATTAAGCACGTTCAGTGACTTCTCAAATACTTGTAGATAAACAAAACTTGGGAGGCAAAAATGTCCTGTACGTCTAACCGGTTGCTATCTCGCCTCAGGTGGTGGGGGTCGAGGAGGTGGACAAACTGATTTGCTTTTAAATCTTCAATCAGTGGTTCTCAATCTTGGGGATGCACCAGAAGCATCAGGAGGTCTTGTTAAAACACATTGCTGGGAACTATGCTCAGAGTGTCCAATTATTAGGCCTTAGAGTCTGAGATGGAAAAGGCAATGGCACCCTACTCCAGCACTCTTGCCTGGAAAATCCCGTGAATGGAGGAGCCTGGTGGGCCACAGTCCATGGGGTCACTAAGAGTCTGACACAACTCAGCGACTTCACTTTCACTCTTCACTTTCACTTTTCACTTTCATGCATTGGAGAAGGAAATGGCAATCCACTCCAGTGTTCTTGCCTGGAGAATCCCAGGGATGGGGGAGCCTGGTGGGCTGCCGTCTATGGGGTCACACAGAGTCAGACACAACTGAAGCAACTTAGCAGCAGCAGCAACAGAGTCTGAGAATTTGAATTTCTTGCAAACGTACCTGCTGCTAGCCTGGAGACTACTTTGAGAACCAGTGCTATAAATAATACTGTACACAGTTTAAAACAACGAAAATGCTAGTTTCTCTTTCAGAGGAAGAAAGTCACTGAAAATATACTTCACAATTTTTTCTAGCATTCTTTTAAAATATTTGGCTCATTTTAAAAAATGAGGTATATATTATCTTTTAAAACTCTTTTTAATAACCTGGCAGTTGCAATCCCGTTTCTCAAACTTAGTTACATACTGCTACTTAATTTTTCCCAAAGCTCTGGTCTTAAGTCTTAGAGTTTAGAATAATTCCAGCTGCTGTCAGTGAGTTTTCATACCTGACATATGCACGAAACATGAAAAAACAATTTTCAAATGTTATTATATGATGCATGTGTGCTATGCGCTTAGTCGCTCAGTCATGTCTGACTCTCTGGGACTCTTTGGACTGTAGCCCACCAGGTGCCTCTGTCAATGGGATTTTCCAGGCAAGAACACTCGAGCAGGCTACCATTTCCTCCTTCAGGGGATGTTCCCAACCCAGGGATCAAAACTGTATCTATCTCCTGTGTCTCCTGCATTGCAGGCAGATTCTTTACCCACTGAGCCACCAGGGAATCCCAAATTATTGATCAAGGTATACAGAAATAATTTGTAAGAAGTGTGTAAGATATCATGCACGCTTCTTATAAATTATTTCCGTACACGTAGGTCAATGATTTCCCTTTACGGCTGTTTTCAGTTTTCTAGGTTATTATCAATACTTGATGCTACTCTACTTTGTGTTTTCACAAAGGATAAAAATAGCATTAAAAAAAAAAAAAAACCCTCTAAAAAGTCAAAAAAGGAAAAAGTGTTTCTAAAAGATAAATGTTTGAAAGCACATCGTGCTTTGAAGTCCCATTGGGGGCAAACTGGTTGAATCTTTCTGGAAAGGACTTTTCATACATATCAGAACCCCTAGAAGTTTTCACATATCTTGACCCATTCATTTCTCTTTCAGAAACCAATCTTGAGGCAATAACCCGACAGAAGCTTTACACACAGAAATGAGACCCCACTATCACAGCAGGGGACTAAATCAGTAGACTATGATACATCTGTACATTGGTATATTTGGCAGCCCTTAAAAATGAAGAATTTTTAGTAGCATAAGAAAATATTTATGATAAAATGTAAAGGGAAAAGACAGGTTTAAAAATTGTATATATCACATAATTTCACCTTGTAACCATAAAATAATGTATTTTTTTGTCTGAAAACAAAACTGAAATGTTGACAGAAATTATCTTCAGATGAAAGGATTAAAGGTGATTTTCTTTTCTTTCTCATATTTTCCTACATTATGCATGTATCAACTTATAAATAGAAAACAAAAATATTGTTTTTGAAACAAGTATAAAAACAGTAGAAGCCCTTGAAATGTGTAAATTTATGCCCAAATTGGAAATGTTCCTAGAAATATAAAATGGATAGAAAAAATAAGCTTCCTCTACACAATGAGTGACAAGGGACTGTTCACAAGCAAACTTTGCTTTCTGGACATTTTTTCTTTTAAGGTTCAGTTCAGTTCAGTCACTCAGTCATGTCCAACTCTTTGCGACCCCATGAATCGCAGCACACCAGGCCTCCCTGTCCATCAGCAACTCCCGGAGTTCACTCAAACTCACATCCATCGAGTCAGTGATGCCATCCAGCCATCTCAACATCTGTCGTCCCCTTCTCCTCCTGCCCCCAATCCCTCCCAGTATCAGAGTCTTTTCCAATGAGTCAACTCTTCGCATGAGGTGGCCAAAGTACTGGAGTTTCAGCTTTAGCATCAGTCCTTCCAATGAACACCCAGGACTGGTCTCCTTCAGAATGGACTGGTTGGATCTCCTTGCAGTCCAAGGGCCTCTCAAGAGTCTTCCCCAACACCACAGTTCAAAAGCATCAATTCTTTGGCACTCAGCTTTCTTCACAGTCCTGCTCTCGCATCCATACAGGACATTTTGACTTTTTCCAAAGGAAAATGAAATCTGCTTTTTAAAAGTTGTTGTAAAGGTATTTCTTTTGATACAACTGCTCATGTGTTCACCAACTTCTTACCCAGTCCACCAAGCACTGGGCACTCTATCAGCCTGAGTTTGTTTTCAATGTAATACTGTGCCTCATTTATATATATGGGTGTGTGTGCATGCGTTTGTGTGTGTGTGTTGAAATAAAGACACTGTGCCCACTTAAACTGGCAGATAGCACTTTTCCCTGTGGAGAGGAACTCAGCAAAAAGTAAGTGAGTACTGAGTGCTTTCTAAAGTGGATTAGTAAATAAAAGTCCTGAGAAGATAGGCATTGGACATACTCTTTACAAGGAGGTCTTCAGCCTTAATCTCAGTTGACTAAAACTCCACAGAATTTAGCTTCTCACTAAATAATATCTGGAGCTTTGATGCTCTCATAAAAATGTGTGGCATATTTAAATTCAGTCACCAAATTGCTGTCAAATCAAATAATAAAATTGTGATTATAATAAATGAGTTAAATGCTTAAAACTATAGAGTGAGTGAGAGTGTTAGTCGCTCAATCCTATCTGATTCTTTGCGACCTCATGGACTGTAGCCTGCCAGGCTCCTCTGTTCACACGATTCTCCAGGCAAGAATACTGGAGTGGGTAGCCATTCCCTTCTCCAGGGGGTCATCCCAAACCAGGAATCAAACCCAGTTTCCTACATTGAGGCAGATTCTTTACCATCTGAGCCACAGGGGAAGACCCTTAAAAATTCAAGAAACAAACCAATAGCATGATGACAGTAACTATTTTAAAGTCCTTACTAAGTTCCTGCTACTGTGCAAAGCACGTTAGGTGGATTATCTCACTCATCCCAAAATCACTATATAAGGTGGGCACTGTTCTCTCCAGATGAGAAACCCAAGGTGCCAAGATCCTAATAGGATCTAAGGTGCCTAATCCCAGTGGTCCCAGTGTCATTTCCCTCTCACACCAACCTCTGCTCAGCAGAGTGGATGTTTTCCTGATTCTCTCTTCCTTTACTCTCACCTCTCTTTGAACCAACCCAGGATAGACTGTTACAAAGTCACAAAGATTAGTTGCACCTTACTCTTGCCTGGAAAATCCCATGGACAGAGGAGCCTGGTGGGCTGTAGTCCATGGGGTCGCTAGGAGTTGGACGGGTCTGAGCGACGTCCCTTTCACTTTTCACTTTCATGCACTGGAGAAGAAAGTGGCAACCCACTCCAGTGGGTCTATGGGGTCACACAGAGTCGGACACGACTGAAGCGACTTACCAGCAGCAGCAGCAAGACAAAGTGAAAGTGAAGTTGCTCAGTTGTTCTTTGCGACCCCGTGGACTGTAGCCTACCACACTCCTCCATCTATAGGATTTTCCAGGCAAGAGTACTGGTGTGGGTTGCCACTTTATTCTCCAGAGGATCTTCCCAACCCAGGGATTGAACCCAGCTCTCCCGCTTTGTAGGCAGACGCTTTGCCGTCTGAGCCACCAGAGAAGTCTACCTTAAGGCAAAGCCTCAAGCAAATGCAAACCATCCCCAAGGCTGCATCACTGCCCTACCAGCTCCCTTTTCTCTATTCCTGCTCATCTCTTGGGTCCCTGAGACACGAGTGATGAGGGAGAGGGATGTACCACTGCCAGCAGAGAAAGAAAAAGGCCTTCTCTTCCTCCACCAAAATGTCTCCAACCCATACCATCGCAGAAAAAGAGCTAATAAACTAGTGGAAACCTTGATTTCAGCATACTTTTAGAATAATGCAATTGTACTATGCATGAAATAACTCATAATATACTTGGTTTATTAGGATCAAGTGATATTTGATAGTGGAACTTAGACGATATCTGATGAGTGGTTTTTTGTTTGGGGGTATTTTTCGGCCACACCCTGTGGCTTGTGGGATCTTAGTTCCACAACTAAGGATCAGACTCATCCCACCTGCAGAATAAGTGCAGAGTCTTCACCACTGAGTCACTGGGAAAGTCTCCTGATAAGAGCGTCTTGAATTCATGGCAGTTCTTTGTGAAACTGCACACAAGTAGTTAAGTCACAGAGAAGGCAATGGCACCCCACTCCAGTACTCTTGCCTAGAAAATCCCATGGACGGAGGAGCCTGGTAGGCTGCAGTCCATGGAGTCGCTAAGAGTCGGAGACGACTGAGCGACTTCACTTTCAATTTTCACTTTCACGCATTGGAGAAGGAAATGGCAACCCACTCCAATGTTTTTGCCTGGAGAATCCCAGGGACGGGGGAGCCTGGTGGGCTGCCATCCATGGGGTCACATAGAGTCAGACACGACTGAAGCGACTTAGCAGCAGCAGCAGTTTAAGTCAATGATTTCCCTGCTTCTGCACTTGCACTCCAACATAGGAATCAAGGGAATTCTTTTTAAATGATAAATCATGTCTTTCCTGTGCTCAGATCCATCCAATGACCCCCACCTCACTAAAATAAAAGTCAGAGAGGGAAATATAAGTCTTCACCCCTAGATGAATGGATAAAGAAAATGTATACATACACACAATTCAACTATAAAAGAGGAAATCTTGCCATTTATTAAAAAATAGACGGACCTTGAGACCATAATGCTAAGTGAAATAAGTCAGACCGAGAAAGACAAATATTGCATGATCTTACTCATAGGATCTGAAAAAAACTGAACTCAGAAATAGAACAGATGAGTGGTTGCCAGAGGCAGGGGTTGAGGGGGAATGGATGAAGGTGGTCAAAAAATAGAAACTTCCAATTACAAGTAAGTCTTAGAGATATAATGATTATTATAGTTAACAATACTGTATTGTCTACTTGAAAGTTGTTGAGAGAGTGATCTTAAAAATTCTCATCACAAGAAAAACTAATTTATAACTATGTAAGGTGATGGATGTTAACTTGACTTACCATGGTGATCATTTTACAATATATACTTATATTGAATCATTAGGCTGTACACTGAAAACTAATAGAGTGTTGTATGTCAATTACATCTCAATAAAACTGGAAAAATGTTAAAGTAAAAGCAAAACCCCCAGTTCTCATCATGGCCTTCAGTGGATCAGCTGAGGAGCTTTGAAACCCATAGTTTCATATATACACTACTATGTGTAAAGTAGATAGCTGGTGGGAAGCTGCTGTATAGCCAGTGCCCTGTGATGACCTGGAGGAGTGGGAAAGTTGCAGAGGCAGGGGAGGCTGGTGGTAGGGAAGCTTGAGCCGGGGGGTATGTGTGTATACATACAGCTGACTCACTTTGTTGCATAGCAGAAATTAACACAACATTGTAAGGCAATTATAAGTTGGACCATAAAGAAGGCTGAACACCTAAGAATTGATGCTTTTGAAATGTGGTGCTGGAGGAGACTCTTGAGAGTCCCTTGAACTACAAAGAGATCAAACCAGTCAATCTTAAAGAAAATCAGCCCTGAATATTCATTGGAAGGACTGATACTGAAGCTGAAGCTCCAATACTTTGGCCACCTGATGCAAAGAGCTGAGTCATTAGAAAAGTCCCCGATGCTGGGAAAGATTGAGGGAAGGAGGAGAAGGGGGTGACAGAGGATGAGATGGTTGGATGGCATCACTGACACAACGGATGTGAATTTGAGTAAACCTGGGAGATAATGGAGAACAGAGGAGCTTGGCATGCTGCAGTCCATGGGGTCACAAGAAGACACAACTTAGCGACTGGACAACAATAACAAAATAAAAATTTCAGTTCAGTTCAGTCACTCGGTCGTGTCTGACTCTGCGACCCCATGAACCACAGCACGCTAGGCCTCCCAGTCCATCACCAACTCCCGGAGTCCACCCAAACCCATGTCCATTGAGTTGGTGATGCCATCCAACCATCTCATCCTCTGTTGCCCTCTTCTACGACCCGCCCACCACCCTGGCCGGTTCCCCAGACCCATGCCTCCCGGAACGCCTGGGATGCAGTGCCTCTGCCTCTGCTCACCTCTAGCTGCTGTGTTCGAGCTCTGGCCCCATGAAGAAGGTTAGGGGCGGCGGCCAAGAGGAGCTACCCCACGTCCAAGGACAGGGGCCGCGGCTGCACTTCACTGGAGCAGCCGTGAAGAGATACCCCACGTCCAAGTAAGACGGTAGGCACTGAGAGAGGGCATCAGAGGGCAGACAGACGGAAACCACAATCGCAGACAACTAGCCCATCTGATCACACGGACCACAGCCTTGTCTAACTCAGTGAAACCAGGCCATGCCGTGTGGGACCACCCATGACGGACGGGTCATGGTGGAGAGGTCTGACAGAATGTGGTCCACTGGAGAAGGGAATGACAAACCACTTCAGTATTCTTGCCTTGAGAAACCCATGAACAGTATGAAATAAAATTGTGAAATTAATATAAAAAATTTTTTTAATGAAACCCATAGTGTCTGGTTTGGGGCCTGAGTCCTTCCAGCTCAACAGGTGATTCGCATATGCAGGCAGTGTGGAGAACCAGTTCCGCAGGATCCAACCTCATTTTCCGCCACCCTCCCACTCTAGCTCACTGGGTTGCTCGCTGGTGCCTGTGCCTGGTTTTTGCAGTTTCACCCATGGCTCAGCTATCACTCTTTGTTCAAATAAAAGGTACTTACCTAACCACCCTCTGCATCCTCTCCCCTCAGCCTCCCTCTTCTCTATCTTCCCTCCTTGCTTTTGCCTCTATAGCAATTGTCACTATCCCATGTATTTACTAGTTTTTCATTGCATTTCCTGCCCTAATCCTCTCCATTAGAATGTAAACTCCATCATGGCAGGAATACTTGCCTGTTTTGCTTTCTTATATGTCCCATGAACCTAAAAGCATATATGACACTTAATAGGTGCTAAATAAATAGCTGTTGAATGAAGGAATGATTTACAATTGCCTCATCTTCTAGATGAGGCAATAATTTACTAGATAAACCCAATTCTTGTAGCTAAAAACAAATATGCTTCAGCCTGAACCTTGTTTGACAATTTATCACAAAATCTAAAATAATAGCATTCAAATTAAAGGAGACAGTTTCTACTTGGGCGGGGGGCAGGGGGGTGGGGCAGAGCTGTTCCATTTTGTTAAAATCAAACACAGTCCCTGAACTCCTGCTGTTTGCAGAACACCACATAGTAAACTCCTGTTTCTTCAGAATGGGTAGGGAATGGGTGTTTTGTGAACTGAAAGTGATAGTGTGCATCGACCATTCACGGATTGTCAAATTTCAAAAAATTTAGAGTCCAGAATGAAGCTCTGTTTAAACTTCCTTTCATTATTCAGAAAACACTGCAGAATTTTACTGTGACTGGATGTCGTCATTAAGAATATTATTTGAGTTTTCTAGGAATACATGAATACATGCTATCTCAGGGATGCTGCTGATCATACGAGCAATAGAAGATAGTGCCTGCCTTAAGAGTTTACAGTCTAACTATGAAGACGCATCGCAAAAACTAAATCATTAGAAAGCAAGTTACGAGGCAGTGTATCAATGTATGGTCATTTAAGTGACACAAGTTAGGAACATAAATGAGGAACATAAACATAACCTTAGCAGCCTTCCAGGAGGAAATGATTGACAACTGGATTTTGCAGAATTTAAGAGCGAGAACAGCAAGCAGGTTAACTTACTCAGCAGAAGTACGGTGCTTTGATTTTAGCACTTCGCTCTGTAAAGAGTAAATGTTTGAGTAAATTTTTAACAACATGGACTGATGAAGCTCGTTTCCCTGTGCCTTGATTCACAGATTGAACTCCATCCACATTGGCATTAGAAAATGTGTTTCTTAATCAGGAGTCCATAAGTCCTGAACAAGTCCAGATAAAAAGCACAGTTTTAGACTGAGTGATTGATGCAATTAAAGTTATTAGTAAGTATGGGCTTAGCTATAAATACAGAGCTACAAGTTCAAACAATGAGACTATGCCTGGTAGCATTTCTAGAAGTTTTTGCTTACTTTAAAAAAGAGCATTAAAATTAACTAGATAGACTTCTTTAAGTAGAGGAAGAACTAATCATTAACTTTATATTTGAAAGAACTAAAGTCTGTTATTAGCAGTGTTCCCATAGGTAAATTAAGAAGCATAAAAGGTATATTTTAAGAAATCCAACATATTTCAAACTTGGAACAAAAGCACCCCTGAAGTTTCTATAAATCAATATACCTTAATTAAGCAACAATGAGCTTATTCAAAAGTTAAGGTTATTTCATAGTTAATCATATGACCTATTTCCTTGACAATCTTAATTAAATTCCTTTGTTTTTCTTTAATAAAAATATATAACTCAACTTAATTATGAAAGTTTTCATTGTTACTCAATATATGAGGATTAAATTAAGATTTTTTGACTAGATGAATAAATTAATTTTTCCAGGCATGTATCTTTACTAATTTCCCTTATTGAAAGCTGACAAGTTGGAAGTTTTCAGCTGAGTTTTCCTTCCCATTGAAAACAGCCCTGGGAACTCCAGAAACTGCTTTCTTGGGCCAGGCTTCATGCCCACAAGCCTCCGGTTAGGGAACTTACTAATTACAATTAGACAGTAGAAAACTTTTGAACTGTCTTCTTCTTCATTAGAATTAGGGACAGGGAATGGGGGGATGGAGAGAGGAGCAATTTGTAATGAAGTATAAATGGAATTATTTTATTTCAAAAATCATTGAGTGTAAAATGTTCTGAAATATTTTCTAATATTAATGTAGAATCAATTTGTTTTATATAACCCACCATCTTGTTCATCTAACGCACCTTGTTTAATTCTAGAGAGAAATCTGGGAATGACTATTGAGACTTTTTTTGTTGTTATGTTCTCCAGTAAGCTGTTATTAATTCACTTCTTATGTGTGTTGCTGTTGTTTATTTGCATGGGTTTTCTGGTTTCAAAACAAGACTGGTCTCAGATGCAGCTGTCCTGGCTTGTTGTTTGAATCTTCGCACATTCCAATAGCATCTTCCACTGGAATGTTGAATTTAATGAATGAAAGACCAGATGCTCCAGGTACATCAGCCTGGGTGAGAACGGCATATGTGACAGGGCCCCCATGCCTTTTAAAAAGCGTTAATAAATTACAATTCATTTCAACTCTTCAAAATTACCATACTCTAAATATAAGTGTAACATGATCTGTTAAGGAGAAATTTATGATATCTTTCAAAACACTGGTAAGACCACTTCACAGACAATACGACTTCATTTACATCACCTGATAATATTAGATGAATCATCATAAAAGTGCTTATTCTGCTGTGACAATTTAATTGATGAAAAACCTCAATACTTCAATACAATGTTTTAAAAGCAATCGTTTCAATGGTAAAAAGGCAGAGACTAGAGAAAGTCACTCAATAACAAAGTTTTTTCCCCTGACAAAAAGCTTAACTAAGAGAAAGTTTTTAAAGCTATAGATAAATGAATAGCTAAAAGTATTACTATACAAATCCAGCAACACTTTTGCTCAAGAGTCATGTGAAGAGTTGCCTCATTGGAAGAGACTCTGATGCTGGGAGGGATTGGGGGCATGAGGAGAAGGGGACGACAGAGGATGAGATGGCTGGATGGCATCACTGACTCGATGGACGTGAGTCTGCATGAATTCTGGGAGTTGGTGATGGACAGGGAGGCCTGGCATGCTGCGATTCATGGGGTCGCACAAAGTCAGACGTGACTGAGCGATTGAACTGAACTGAACTGAATGGCATATATGCATGTATGTCACTAGCTGTGTTAGTTTGCTAGGGCTGTAACAATTTGGTAGGCTGTAACAGACTACAACAGACTGGGGTAGCTAAAGCAATAGAAACTCTTTTCCCCTCAATTCTGGAGGCTGTCTGTAGGACTGATTCTTCCTTAAGCCCATGAGAGAAGGATGTATTCCACCGCTCTCTCCTTGGCTTATGGATGGTCATCTTCTCCTGATGTCTTCACATAGTCTTCTCTCTGTACCCATATGTGCCCAAATTTCCTCTTCTCATAAGTCATAGTTGATTAGGGCCCACCCTAATGACCTCATTTTAATTTTATCTCTTTAAAGGTCCTATCTCCAAATCCAGGTTTCCCAGGTAGCTCAGTGGTAAAGAATCTGCCTGCCAATGGAGCAGACACGGGTTCAATCCCTGGGTGAGGAAGAACCCTGGAGAGGGAAATGGCAACCCACTCCAGTATACTTGCCTGGGAAATCCCATGGAGAGAGAAGCCTGGTGGGGTTGCAAAAGACAGACCCGACTAGCAACTAAACAACAACAACCTCCAAGTACAAACATATAAGCTAGTAGGTGGAGGGCTGGAGTGCACAATGAAGCTGTAACATTAGCTTTATCAATGGTTTCTAACATAATTTTTCCACCTGCAGGTTTGATAAGCCAAGACACTCAGCTAAAGCAGCTGCATTGATCATATTATAGCTTCTTTCTCCTACCTAACGCCAAGGTCACATATCCATTGGTATTGCTTTATAACAAATAGTACTACATATGATATACATTATGTTCTCAAATAAATAGATTGCTTTATGGACAATTGTTATTGCAATGTATGCCACAGTAAAATACTTGTTAATAAAAAGACTCTTGAAGAGTCAGTAGACCTGGGTTCTAGTGCCTCTTCTAACTGATCAGCTCTGTGACCTGACCTCTCTGAACCTGAGCTTCCTCACAGAAGTGTGATGATTAAATACAACCATTATGTAAGAGCACACTGAAAGCCATAAAGTGCTATGCAAATATAAGTAATTTTTTAAACGTTTTTAAAGTGAAATATAATTCAGATAAAGAAAAGCATATAATCATACCATTTAAATTACTGCTTTGTTTCCTTTCCAAACATTATACTTTTGTTTTTCCTTCTCGTCTTACTGTACTTCCAAAGCCCCCAGTACAATGCTGACTAGTTTTCATCATGAGTGGATGTTACGGTGGACTCTTAAGATAGACTCAAAATCCTTTGGAAGAATTTGTGGACGATCTGATTTATTCCTTTTATAAATGTTTAGTAGAGCTGCCAGTGAAGCCATCAAAGCCCTTACTCAACCCAGCTATCTCTCCTTTGAAGACAATATGTCTTTCTCTTCTCTGATTGTTTTTAAGACTTTGTTTTTGTCACTAGTTTTGTTAAATTTCATTAAGATGAGTTCAAGTGAGGGTTTGGGCTTGTTTATTTTTGTGACTTACCTCACTCGAGAATTTATAATGTGTGGATTAGTATCTTTCATCAGTTCTGGAAAATTCTCAAGCACATGTCTTCAAACATTACTCTGTCCCATTGTCTCTCTCCTCTCCTTCTGGAACTTCAATTAAACATGCTAGATTTTCTCTCAATAGCTCTGTGTTTTCTAACTCTCTTCTTATTTCTCTGCTCTCAGGATAATTTCTTCTGACCTATTATATAGTTCACAGATTCTATTTTTAGCTGCCTCTGATCTTGGGCTAAAACCATCTACTAAACTAAATTATTTCATATATGTGTTCATCTACGTCTGGTTTTTACATTTGATGGCTTCAGATCCAGCACAATCTCCCTTCTCAGTTATCTTTGTTCCTGGTTATCTTTAACCATGCACTGCATATTTGTAAAAGGAATAATTTCTAGGAATAATTTGAGGCTTACAGTAAAGGCGCTTTCCTCCAGAGATGATTGGTGTTTACTTCTGCCAAATCTGGCATTACCAACCCCAGACCACCTTATACCAAATTCAAGATTTGACATTCCCAAAGATCTGAAGGAAATCAAACTGACTAGGAGATTTGAGTGGAGCTCAATATCTCTGAAAATACGTGTGATATTCCTTGAGAATGCAGTTTTGTTGGAGAAAGATACATAGTTTTAAAGTCAAAAGACATCATTTTAAATCCAGACTGTGTCACTTTCTACATGAATAACTTTGAATCAGCTATTTAACCTCTTTGAAATTCAGTTTTGTCATCTATGAATTGGAGAGCATAGTATTTACTCTTCAAGATGTTCTAAGGAAGAAATCAAATATGGAAGACATTTTACAAAGCCTAGGACACACACAGAGAAACATTATTTGTCTTTATTTCGAGGCAAATCCCATAAAACAATGTTATATTCTCTCACTTGATAGAACCTGTTTGAGAATTTTGCAGATTATCTCAGTTAAAAGGATTAACTCCATAACTAGCCAAGTACATTCTTTCTACTCAAAGTTGTTTTTGGATTAAAATGTACGTCTAGCCCCATTATTACTATTAATCATAGCTTTTCATTGGGGTTTACTTAAAGAATCTTTTCATGCTAAATAAATAGAGAGATTTAATTTTTTTCCTTGACTGGACAGCCAATTCTGAAATTTTTGTATATTTCAAATACAACAGAAAATGAAAAATGTTACTGTGGAAGAGAAGAACTATGTTAAGAATCTGTCTAATTTAGGTGGAAATGTTCATCTGTGAACATAGCATCAGTCTGAAATATTTAATTCTGGTCAAGAGACTACAGGGAACTTCCCTGGTGGTTCAGAGGTTAAGACTTCATTTTCCAATGTAGGGGGTGTGACTTCAATTCCTGATCAGGGAGCTAAGAAAACCAAAACAGGAAACAGATACAATATTGAAACAAATTCAATAATGATTTTAAAGTGGTCCACATAAAAAAAAATCTTTTAAAGAAAAAGAGACTATAGTAATTGCCTTAGTGTCTATTGTCAGGTGCTGTTGTAAATTGCAACAGGAAGTTAACAGTGCAACACAAGTAGGGGTAAAATTTGCTTTTCTTACATCCAGGATTTTGCTAGATAAAAATGAAGCTAGATAAACTAAATAATATTTTTACTAGAAAAACAGAGAGCTTCTGGATGAAGACAGAGGAATTTTTTCTCTTTATTGTTATCAAAGAATGTTGGTCTCAAAGTATTAACAAAATAGGAACATTCACTTATATAGGACTAGAAAGATGGTAAACTGAGGATAGACCCAGAGATCCTGATCGTTTGTGAGTGAATCCATGTAAAGGGATTCATAGGTATAATATGGCTGATTCACTTTGCTATACAGCAGAAAATAATGCAACATTGTAAAGCAACTGTACTTTAATTAAAAAAAAAAACGCTTTTCTTTAAAGTCTATGCATTGTTATGTTACTCTGATTAAATTTTAAGCCCCTATTGGTATATTTGGCTCAAGATCTCAACTGTCTAATGTCCTTCATATAAAAGGAAAATCAGACGGAATGATTTTGATCAATAAGACATGTTTGCTGAATAGTGGGTTTAAAATCAACTGGAGTCAAATAACCTTGATTCTAGAGCTAATTCTGCAAATAACTCTGATCTTGGGCAAACATTTCCTTCCTACACAGGTCAAGTGAAGTTGCATGAAATGGCCTTTAAAATCCCTTCCAGCTGTAAAATTCTGTAGTTCTGCAGGTTATTTAAAAATTCAGTGTAAGACTGAAAGTGACTCTTTAGAATCATTGTCTTTCCTTCAAACTTTTCCTGGTTGAACATTAGTCCTAGAGAACAGTGTAGTGTTATGCAACAGAACTTTATGTCAGTCATGTGTCTAAAACAATCTCTCCAACCCCTTACCTCACCCCATTCTAACCCCCCACCCCGCCCCCCGCCAACACACACACACATATACTCCACTGTGGTTAAAAGACAGACCTAATGTCAAACTGAGGAAAGGACCAGGGGTTTCAGCAAGAAATTAAGGAGTCAAAGATAGGGAGAGTTGGGCTGAAGGTTGAGAGAAGGGGGCGGAGTCTATCCCAGTGAGCCTTAGCTTCAAGGCCTAAGTCACTGGCGTGGAATGTTCTGGACTCTGCATCTGGCTGCAACGAAAGGGAGGAGCCTGAGTCAGTTACCCAAGTTCATAGGATGCACTTAGGCTAAAATGAACCCATGTGTACACTGAAACACTGTATCAGGCACTCTACCATTCAGGACTTAGGGGTTTTGCTGAGAGATAACTGGGGTAGAGACTCAGTAATGACAGGAAGCTACCTTCCCTCTCAGCCTTGGAATCATCATGAGCTGGGAGAACTGGCACAGGTCCACAGTAGGCGTGGTCAGATGTCCCCAGACA
The DNA here is from genome assembly GCA_006410635.1 of Cephalophus harveyi. Lineage (NCBI taxonomy): Eukaryota > Metazoa > Chordata > Mammalia > Artiodactyla > Bovidae > Cephalophus > Cephalophus harveyi. The sequence goes on from SJYT01017405.1 coordinate 123,296, forward strand.
CATCTCTGTGGGACAGCGGGGGCTCTTGACATGGTGGTCAGCAACCGTATAACATCAAGAGCAGATCTCTGGCATGTGAGGCGACCAGCACCAGATGGCATGGCAAGGAGCCAATAGCTACAGAGTTTAGCCCCAAGGGACATTCGAGTTCTCTCTCTTCTAATGAATATTAAAAGAGGAATTACAATAACCCTGAAAAAAACTGGAAATCCTGCTAATCAAATTACAGAATCTCTGGGGCCATTGTAATGTAGAGCAGCAAGGTAACAGCTGAGGTTGTTGAAGCCAGCAATACACAGATTATCTTTTCAACCATTAAAATTTCTTAAAATGAAGTCCAGTGGAGAGTTAATATGAGGATGAAATGGTGATTTCTGCACATTATATTTAGACATTCATCAAGAAAATATAGTTAGGAGTAACAAGAAGCCATGTTTATAAATCCTAACTCTATGAATGTCAGTTCACTTTAAAATTTCTTTTTGTTTATTTGTTTGATCCATGTGACAGTTATTTTGTGTCATAGAGCTATAGTACCCTCATCTATTGTTTCCATGTAATATTTTGTCTCAGGCTTGTGCATTGTGACTGAGAAGAGTGCTATATATTCAAAAAATGCTTGTCAGAAAACACTATACTGTACATGTCAACATCCTTTAAAAATCTTATTTTTATGATTCCAAAATAAATCACTTTTATTAAGCTATGAACTCAGTAGTCACTGAGCCACCATTTTTAGAACAGAATGAAACTCACAGGATTAAGGCATATTTACTCATTACATTCTTATTTTATTTGATACAAATCTGTATATGCCATTTGTAAAACAGTTTTGACAAAAGTATAAAATTAAATCTACTTTCAAATCCAAGAAAGAAATCATTTTGGCATATACAAAGTCTTAAAGTCCTGCATGTTGAAATCAATCCACTTCTATGAACTTCCAACCTGTTCTGTTTCATGTAGTCATTCAAAAATATGCCCAAGAGAGGCTCAGGAACAGATTCCACCACGCTCACAAATGCTAGAGAACTATGACAGTATATGCGTGTGCATATTTTTTGTGTGTATATTTGTACTTTATACACATAAATATGTGTGTGTTTTATTTATGTGTGCATATTTATATACAAATAAATTAGAATTATTACTAAGTTTTCAGTTCAGTCAGTTCAGTCTCTCAGTCGTGTCCGACTCTTTGCGACCCCATGAATCGCAGCACGCCAGGCCTCCCTGTTCATCACCATCTCTTGTAGTTCACTCAGACTCACGTCCATCGAGTCAGTGATGCCATCCAGCCATCTCATCCTCGGTCGTCCCCTTCTCCTCCTGCCCCCAATCCCTCCCAGCATCAGAGTCTTTTCCAATGAGTCAACTCTTCGCATGAGGT
>SJYT01017405.1:125037-145735 GCA_006410635.1 Cephalophus harveyi
AAGTTAAATAAGCAGGGTGACAATATACAGCCTTGACGCACTCCTTTTCCTATTTGGAACCAGTCTGTTGTTCCATGTCCAGTCCTAACTGTTGCTTCCTGACCTGCATACAGATTTCTCAAGAGGCAGGTTAGGTGGTCTGGTATTCCCATCTCTTTCAGAATTTTCCACAGTTTATTGTGATCCACACAGTCAAAGGCTTTGGCATAGTCAATAAAGCAGAAGTAGATGTTTTTCTGGAACTCTCTTGCTTTTTCCATGATCCAGCGGATGTTGGCAATTTGATCTCTGGTTCCTCTGCCTTTTCTAAAGCCAGCTTGAACATCAGGGAGTTCACGGTTCACGTATTGCTGAAGCCTGGCTTGGAGGATTTTGAGTATTACTTTACTAGCATGTGAGATGAGTGCAATTGTGCGGTAGCTGGAGCATTCTTTTGCATTGCCTTTCTTTGGAACTGGAATGAAAACTGACCTTTTCTAGTCCTGTGGCCACTGATGAGTTTTGCGTTCAGTTTATTTTCCAGTTTTTCTAAAGTGGCTAATGAATTACTTGTGAAAAAGAAGTATTTATCAGAACACTATAGGTGAATAAGTTTATGATTTCGAAAGACGTTCAAAATAAAAGGTAGCTGAGTTCCAACTTCAAAGAATCTAATTGACCAAGGGCTTCTGGGACTGTGCTCTGAAATCCGTCCTCTGCATTGGTGCCAAGGCCACACCCCCCAGGCAGCTCCCAACCAATGGTAGCCTGACAGGGTTAGTAAGGCCGGCCTCTTCCAGTTGGACTTGGGACTCCTCTGATGGCCGATTCTTACTCCAGGACTCCCCCAGAGACTTGCTGAACGTTCCCTAGAGGGCGTGACAGGGCAGCCTGCCTCCACTCAACCTGCTGTCTCTCTCTCCTGCATTTGGGGTCAGACCTAGGTCATAGGCCGATGCCCCTCCACCTTCTCTGAGCTCTCTCCCCGTTTTCTCTCACAGGTGCTTTCCTAATGAAATTCATGTACATTTGGTCCTATCTTGGAATCTGCTTCTTAGAGAACCTGAAATAACACAGGCTACAAAGCAATATAGCATATTATTATACTTTGATTTTTAGCCATGAGGTCGTGTCCAACGCTTTATGACCCCATGGACTGTAGCCCCCCAGGCCCTTCTGTCCATGGGATTCTCCAGGCAAGAACACTGGAGTGGGTTGCCATTTCCTTCTCCAGGGGATCTTCCCAAACCCACATCGCCTGCACTGGCAGGCAAATTCTTTACCACTGAGACACTATGTAAGCCCTAAGTATGTGTTGCTGTGTAATAAATTAAAACTTCCACGTTATTAATTTAATTTGATCTGTGACATATTTATGCCTAATTTTACATTTTACCAGACTGGTGGAAGATACATCCATTCATTCATTTCTTCACAGAAACATGTATTATGCCTGTTATGTGCAAGTCCCGTGCTAAGAACCCTGTGCTAAGAGGCAAAGGTAAGGGTGAATCAGGACATCAAGGAAGCTGGAATCTGCGTGGAGGTGAGCGGCCGTGGTAAGTGCTTTGAGAGGCACAAAGCAAGTGCTGTGAAAGCCCAGCAGTTGGGAAGAGACCAAGGTCTCACTTTTCAGCTAGACTCAGGAGGAACAGGTAATTTTAAAATTATTTTTGAATTTTACCGAAACCACCTCAGCAGTTTGTATCACAGTTTAAAGGGGCTGCAGGTTTGTGGAGGTGTGTTTGTACTTTCTCATGCGTCCCAGTGCAAGTAACGCTATTGATGGCACTTTGTACTTCCCATGGCCGTTTTCCTCTCCACCAACTTTCTCCTTCTGGGGGCGGTCTCCCCACCAGCCCAGTCCTGAACCTGAATCAAGGAGTCATTATCATTACTCTTAGTTTTCTAGCCAACTAATATGGTTCCCTCAAATTCTTCTCTCAAGCAGAAACAGAGACAGACATAAAGTACAGATGTATGGAGGCCAAGGGGGAAGTAGGGGTGGGATGAACTGGGAGACTGGTATTGACGCATATACACTACTATGTGTAAAATAGGTTACTAGTGACCACCTACAAAAAATTCTTAGCTTAAAGGAGTTCTCATTAATTCAAAAGGTGCTCTTGGTTTTCATACTGATCTCACCTTCATTTGTACTGATAGGCACAGTGGGTTTTGCCGGACAGCTCAGTATCCTGCTAACTCCTCCTACACCTTCAGTAACAGAAATCTGGGAGTTCAGTCTTCAAGTGTCTGTTTTAGTCAGATAAACTCTTTTGGGAGCTTCAGAAAGTTGGGTATGTCTCTCACCAGAGACAGACACGTTATAAAGCAGGTCACCCTTTGATGAGTAGAAATGGAAGGAATGACAGGTGCAACAGCAAGAGGTTAGGTCCCAATGCTGTACTTTCAGTTCACAAAGCAGTTGATTTTACAAATTAATAACACGTACCTGGTTTATCCATGGAAAACGGCACAGGTAAGCCAAGACTAGCATCTCCCAGGATCTCCCATCATTTCACCTTTAAGACTAGACTCACTTGTTTAAAACGGGCTTACTGCTGAAGTTTTCCAAATGTGGGAACATGCTTTCCTAATGAAATTCATGTACATTTGGTCCTATCTTGGAATCTGCTTCTTAGAGAACCTGAAATAACACAGGCTACAAAGCAATATAGCATATTATTATACTTTGATTTTTAGCCATGAGGTCGTGTCCAACGCTTTATGACCCCATGGACTGTAGCCCCCCAGGCCCTTCTGTCCATGGGATTCTCCAGGCAAGAACACTGGAGTGGGTTGCCATTTCCTTCTCCAGGGGATCTTCCCAAACCCACATCGCCTGCACTGGCAGGCAAATTCTTTACCACTGAGACACTATGTAAGCCCTAAGTATGTGTTGCTGTGTAATAAATTAAAACTTCCACGTTATTAATTTAATTTGATCTGTGACATATTTATGCCTAATTTTACATTTTACCAGACTGGTGGAAGATACATCCATTCATTCATTTCTTCACAGAAACATGTATTATGCCTGTTATGTGCAAGTCCCGTGCTAAGAACCCTGTGCTAAGAGGCAAAGGTAAGGGTGAATCAGGACATCAAGGAAGCTGGAATCTGCGTGGAGGTGAGCGGCCGTGGTAAGTGCTTTGAGAGGCACAAAGCAAGTGCTGTGAAAGCCCAGCAGTTGGGAAGAGACCAAGGTCTCACTTTTCAGCTAGACTCAGGAGGAACAGGTAATTTTAAAATTATTTTTGAATTTTACCGAAACCACCTCAGCAGTTTGTATCACAGTTTAAAGGGGCTGCAGGTTTGTGGAGGTGTGTTTGTACTTTCTCATGCGTCCCAGTGCAAGTAACGCTATTGATGGCACTTTGTACTTCCCATGGCCGTTTTCCTCTCCACCAACTTTCTCCTTCTGGGGGCGGTCTCCCCACCAGCCCAGTCCTGAACCTGAATCAAGGAGTCATTATCATTACTCTTAGTTTTCTAGCCAACTAATATGGTTCCCTCAAATTCTTCTCTCAAGCAGAAACAGAGACAGACATAAAGTACAGATGTATGGAGGCCAAGGGGGAAGTAGGGGTGGGATGAACTGGGAGACTGGTATTGACGCATATACACTACTATGTGTAAAATAGGTTACTAGTGACCACCTACAAAAAATTCTTAGCTTAAAGGAGTTCTCATTAATTCAAAAGGTGCTCTTGGTTTTCATACTGATCTCACCTTCATTTGTACTGATAGGCACAGTGGGTTTTGCCGGACAGCTCAGTATCCTGCTAACTCCTCCTACACCTTCAGTAACAGAAATCTGGGAGTTCAGTCTTCAAGTGTCTGTTTTAGTCAGATAAACTCTTTTGGGAGCTTCAGAAAGTTGGGTATGTCTCTCACCAGAGACAGACACGTTATAAAGCAGGTCACCCTTTGATGAGTAGAAATGGAAAGAATGACAGGTGCAACAGCAAGAGGTTAGGTCCCAATGCTGTACTTTCAGTTCACAAAGCAGTTGATTTTACAAATTAATAACACGTACCTGGTTTATCCATGGAAAACGGCACAGGTAAGCCAAGACTAGCATCTCCCAGGATCTCCCATCATTTCACCTTTAAGACTAGACTCACTTGTTTAAAACGGGCTTACTGCTGAAGTTTTCCAAATGTGGGAACCATTGCTTGAAAAATGTTGAAAATTATTTTGTCACGATTAGAATTCTTTCTTCTTGTTCAGATATCTTACTGAAATGTCAAGTATTAATCTAAGTGGGGTAGAGTTGGAGTGGGAGTGTGCATTATTAAGATAATCTAAAATCAAATTCTGCCACATGAGCCCATCTTGTTACTAATACTCGACTCACCACAAGCTTGAAATTCGAATGTTGCAATAGCTTGTCTCTCTGAACACGTTTCCTTTTTCCAAGAGCCCTATCCAAATCTCATGGGACTGTTCAGATTCAGGAACCATTAAACGTATAAAAGCACCTCCAAGTCATTTTCTTATCTCCAAAGTCCTGCCTGTTCTTTGCCATTCGTAGATGAGCTGTTAGAAATGAAAAATACTGACAGTATCTTGTGGAAAGAGAAGTGGTTCGAAATAAAAACAACAGAACACAAAGTTCTTCAGTGAAATGCTGACTTTGAGTGTAACATAGACAAAGCAGTTATTCATAAATCGGAGGTAACATTTTTTTGAATTTTATTTAACCAAATGCTATAGTAGCTGAAACTAGAGTCTAAGGTGTTTCCTTAACATGTCATTTTTTCCTCCAATTCAGATACATAGACTTATTATTATAAAGTTCTTCAGAATCCATAAGGTTTTCCATTTCTCTATAGTAAGCATTCCAGCATTTATTTTGGAAAAAATTGTTTAGAAAAATCTGTGAATTTTTCTAGTGAGTAGACCAATAATTAGGTCTAGAATCATGAAGATTATTCAGTGTTCCTCCTCACCCCTGCCTCTGAACAATCGAAGTTAGTTTTCATTTTTTACTTTTTGTTCTTGTATTTATGTAGGAATTTCGCTCTAAGGGAAGTAAGAGGAAGAGTAAGAAGAGAGGGTGCTATTTGAAATGTCTACAGAATTTGGACTAAATCATCTTACTGAAGACTGACTCCATACTCCCAGCTCCTGATGGGTTCACCAGGGCAGGCAAGCAGAGTGGGGTGGGGGTGACCGCATATACGGAGATATGAAAGACCGTACAAAGTTTATTATATCAATTTTGTAGTTTGTAAACTTTTTTGAGAATAAGAACTCTTTTTTAATCTAAGTACCCTAATAAGGTGGCTCTCTCCATACAACAGCAGTTGTGCTTTAGTCAGTTCAGTGTTCAGACTATGCTTGGGAATTATATGAAATTCCTGACTCCTTACGATAGCCCCCCGATCTATGGAATTGGGCTCCCTTCTGCATCTCCAAGGCCTGAGGTTGAGGCGCAGTTCTTTTCTGTTCAGAGATGGGCAGCAAGTGTCGTGAGTCACAGAATGATTCTGTTAAGCATGAGGCCCCTGAGTCCTACAACAATGTAGGTTGAACTAAGGATTTTCAACCTTCTTTTGTGCAATAATGGCCAAAGAGCCAAGAGGACTTAACATCCAGATAACAGTGCAAATAAGATCAGGTTCAGCAAGGATAAGGGAAGAGGGACAAGGATCAGGAAAGGCGTTCTCTTGTACCCTAAAGCCTTACATACATGGGAATTTACACAGATTGGGGAAGAGTAAGGCAGGACAGAAAACCAAAATAGGATCAAACTACCTGTCTCTCCTCCAGTCCACCTCCCCTACATTCCCACTCCTGCCGGCCAGAGAACCTGCTGCAAACTTCAGGCAGCCAGTGCTGCTGAGATTTCTTGTCCGCTGCCCTGCCAAGGTTTCTTTCTCTTCAATTCTTTTAACCATCGTGGAAACGAGGTCAGTACTCTGTGATTGTCATTCAATCCAAATTCTTGAAATATTTTATTATTTACAAAAGATTTCCCTACTGACTTAGGACAAGAAAACTATGAATGTACAAAACCTGAGAGTCCTAATCATAAAAATTTCAATCTTCATGGCTTTAGTTAAGCAAAGATTATTCCTAAAGGAATTTTGAAAGAAAATATTTAAGAAACGGGTTTATTTTGTTTATTTTTATTAAAGAGTTTTATATTGTCTGTGGATGTATAAGTAACATATTCATTGGTAAGAATTCAGAAAATACCACTCTCCCCCAAAAGTATAAAACATAAAATAAAGATGATCTCTCTCTTTTTTTAATTAATTATTTTTTTATTGAAGGATAATTGCTTTACAGAAGGATAGTCTCTCATCATTACTCGATGTCATGTTTTGGAGCATATCTTTCAAGAATTTTTTCTGTACATATACATGCACTGTTTTCAATGCAACCAGCTTTTTATTTTTTTATTATCTGTCAGGCAATCTGCCGTCTTCACTTAATATAATATTGTGCCATCTTTTCCTGTCAGTGTGTGTAGTACATCACCCCTTTAAATCATTGCATCACGTTCTTTATCAATGCACCATAATTTAGCCCTTTACTTATTAAGATATATTGCAGTTGTTTTCTATTTGTTTTACTGTCAAAAGGATGACTGAAGCAGAAATCCTTGAACACACACCTTCCAATACATGTTTCTTCTTAGGAGTGTAATGGCTAGGTCAAACAGTTTGCATAATTAAAATACCAATACATGTTATTAAACAGCCTTTGTGGGAAGCTTACACTATTCTACTCTCACTCCCAGGATATAAGAATGCCTCTGTCTCCACCACACCAACATTGGGCTTTCGTTTGTTTAAAATTTTCACCATGAATAAACAAAAAATTCATTGCTTTTGAGTGAAATTTACTAATGAGGATGACTTTACTTTTCTATGTTTATTGATCAGTAACAATTTTTAAAATAACCTCTTGATAGCCTTTGTCTTCTCTTGGCCTGTAGGTTTCCAATCTTTGTGTATTAGGGAGAGTAATATTACTCTATATAGATTATAAGCTCCATGAGGGTGAAGACCATTTGCATCACCACACAGCCCACCTTTAGTATAATCCCACACTCAAGGGCAGAAACTCAAAAACTATCTGTGGAATGATTGACCTTGTCCCTCATATATGCTGTAAGTATACTTTTTTCAGTTTACGTTTTTTTTAACCTCTTTTCCCCCATCCAGAACATTTTAAACTTCATGCAGTAAAAATTTATCAACACATTCCTTTACATATTTGAGTCTTATAGTTCCCATCTAAAGATTATGAAAAATAATATCAGCAAGCATTTGTGTGTACACCAAATGTGCCAAAATTGTTGCAACCACTTTACCTATGTTTCTTCATTTAATTCTTGTAACAAGCCTTTGTCTAGTTATCACAATCCCATCCTACTCCCACCTCAATTATTTTTCTTTAAAAAAATCATTCTGGCTCTTCCTCTCAATCGATTTCATTAATTTTAATATGTAATACTTCCATATTTTCTAAATCGGGAGGAAAAGGATTAAAGTGAGATGCCCATATATATCATATGATATCACTTACATGTGGAATCTTAAAAAGAATTGGTACAAATGAACTTGTCTACAGAACAGAAACAGAGTCACAGACGTAGAAAACAAACTTATGGTTAACAAGGGGGAAGCAGGCTGCTGCTGCTGCTAAGTCACTTCAGTCGTGTCCGACTCTGTGTGACCCCATAGACGGCAGCCCACCAGGCTCCTCCGTCCATGGGATTTTCCAGGCAAGAGTACTGGAGTGGGGTGCCATTGCCTTCTCCAATGCATGAAAGTGAGAAGTGAAAGTGAAGTCGCTCAGTCGTGTCCGACTTAGCGACCCCATGGACTGCAGCCCACCAGGCTCCTCCGTCCATGGGATTTTCCAGGCAAGAGTACTGGAGTGGGGTGCCATTGCCTTCTCCGGGGGGAAGCAGGAGGAGGGATAAATTGGGAGATTGGGACTGACATATATGCCTTACTATAAAGAAAACAGGTAACTAATAAAAACCTACTGCCTAGCACAGGGAACTCCACTCAATACTCTGTAATGGCCTATGTGGGAAAAGAGTACGTACAACTGATTCACTTTGCTGTACAGAAGAAACTAACATAACACTGTAAATTAACTATAATAAAAATTAATCTTTAAAAGTGAGATGTCTCCCTCTCTCCCCCTCATCTCAGTTGCCCCTCTTTTCTCCCCATTGTGTGTATATGTATGTGTGTGTATTTCCCCCTTTTTAAACATAAACTACAGCATGCTATACACTGTTCTGCAATTTTTATTTAATAAAATATCCAGATGTTCTTCAAAATCACTTTGTCAACATTTGATTGTGGTTGAGTTAAATTTATAATCTTGGAAACAATTTTGCTCCTAAAATATTGTCTTGCAACTCAAGAATATGTTCTTTCTTTTTTTTTTTTTTTTTAGTTTTCTTTTGTTTTCTTCAGTAACGCTTTTCATTTTCTTATAAATCCTAAATATATCTTAAGTTTTTTCCTGAGTAGTTAGTCTTTTCAATCCTTCCACATCTGATAGACTGGAAGAAAAAAATACCTCCTTTTTTAAGCAATATCCTTTGCCTTATTACCAATGAGGTAACACATTTTCATATGTTTATTGGCTAATCATATTCTTTGTAAATTCAATCTCTCATTTTTAAACATCTGAATGACAGAGGCTTGAAAAGGTGCAGAGGGCAATTAAAACCATTGTTCAACACACCAAAAATCTAATTTACTATTCCCACCAAAAGCACTTCTGTTTCTGTTAATTAGGATAACAGTTCTCCATTCATCAGTATTTTTGGTACGTTATTTTCTTCCTCACACATTACTTTATTTCATTTGCCTAAGATGACTTTTCATAAAATCTACTGTTGAAATTTCTCTTGCTCCTGACTCTTCCTTTTTACTGCCACAAGTTTGTTCAGGTTGTCCATACCTTTGCCTAGAAATGATTGGCTTTGTGGTCTTCCCACTCACTCTCTTCCTTCTCCAATCAAAGAGAGGATAGATGAACCACAGATTCCGGGCTTCCCTGGTGGTTCAGAGGGGAAAGAATCTGCCTGCAAAGCAGAAGAGATAGCTTCAGTTCCTGGGTCAAGAAGATCCCCGGGAAAAGGCCATGGCAACCCACTCCAGTATTCTTGCCTGGAGAATCTCATGGACAAAGGAGGCTGGTAGGCTAGGACGTGAATGAGCAACTAAACACACAGAGAGCATGGATTCCAAGGCATATTGCATTGCTCATAAGACTTGAATGGTAGCCACTGCCCACGAAACTTAGTTTATAGTGCTACCTTTTCTGTCTTGTCTCCTACCATCATTTTGCATTTTTCCTAAACTTCAACAAAACCAAGCTACTTAATATTCCCAAAATGCACTGTATGCTTTTCTGACTCTATGGCCCTGCTCTTGCTATCGCAGGGACCTGGAATGCCTTCCCTTTTTTGTTGTTTGCTTTTTTGTTTGGTTTTGGGTTTGTTTGGTTTTGGTTTTTTTTTCTGATCTTTTGCAATCCTATCACTTCTTCAAGGCCCATCTGGAATATCATCCCCAAGAAACGTTTCCTGTGATCTCCTCCTCTTTCGAATTCCCAGAGTAACTTTGTTTTTCTTTAACTGCCCACCCTATTATTATCATCATTATAAATTGTTTCAGCAAAGAGAAAATGTCTTGCAAGATGGTAGGGTGAAAAGGACCTGGGTTATGTGATCAGAGAATCTGTTCAAAGCCCCACTGTTCACTTAATAATTGTTTTAGATTACTCAATCTAAAGTAAGTCCTTTAACCTCTTGAACTTTCAAAATCTTTAGTTGTGAATTGGTGGTTGTAGTAAGGTATAAAACAAAAGAAATTGTGATAAACAGAAAACATATATGAAAAAAACCTTATAAATTGTAAAGTACTGTATAATAGTGGTTTATAGCTAGTAAAGTTTGTATGGTTCCTGTCACATTTGTGTTTCACACTAGTGTATCAGCCTGTTATATTCTACATCAGACAATAGCAACATTTTTCTGATAGGGTCTTACATCATGATCTAGTCTCAGAAATGGAAAACAGTATGACTGGTTGGTTGGGAAGATAACAGACTTTTAAAATAATGGTTTTATAGTTCAAGCCTTAAAAGTACTGAGCACCCAGGTCTAGTCTAAAGACAGATTATGGATTGTAAACACTTGCTAATTATGCTGACATAAGCTATTCTGAATGAAACAGATTCTTATTAAAGAGTTTATGATCTAGGGAAAGGGAGACACAAAGGTGAGAAGACTAGCCATGCTAGTTCCCTTGGTTTTCAAGTCTAGTCCGGGGGCAAAGGGTAGCTGAGTTAGTGAAAAAGACTGTTGATTTCTCATGGATCCATCTATTATTATTGTTCTCACGGAATAAGTTTTCAAATTATTCATGACAACTTCTGGTGCTTCCACCCACCGTGGCATTACACAACACACACATACCATATTTTGTATACATAAGAGCCCATGACATAAATCACATTACTCCATTTACCCTAAAGAGAAAGGCAGCAATGAACGAGTGACCTACATCCTTCGTATCTCTGTCTCCTTCCCGTAAGTTTTTAATCCCATTCCCCACACTCTAAGTAAAATTCTTGCTTTCCATGTATATGAAAACTTAGACGCCCCCACAACCTCTTTCTTGTCTCTCTTTCTAAAATTAAATTTCTCTGCAATGTTACCCATTGTCCTCCTCCTTCAATAAATGTTTTTATTGAAGTACAAAATATACTCAATAAAGTACCTAAAGCATGTTTAACTGTAGTGTATATAAAGCTTGATGCATGTGCTTAAACCCAAACAACCGCCACCCAGATCAAGATGTAGAATATTCTAGTACCTCGGTAGGCTCCTTCATAAATACTAATCAAAACTCCTCATCCTATAGCCCCCATGGGCAGCCTGCATGCTCAGTCATGTCTGACTCTTTGCGACCCCCATCAAGCTCCTTTGTCCATGGACGTTCCCAGACAAGAATACTGGAGCGGGTTGCCATTTCCTTCTCCAGGGGATCTTCCCAACCCAGGGATCAAACCTATGTCTCCAGCATCTCCTGCATCTGCTGCAGTGGCAGGCAGATTCTTTACCACTGTGCCACCTGAGAAGACCATCAGCAATTAATTCTTTTTAAATATGCAACATTTTATTAAGATATTCACATACCATATAATTACACTTTCAAAGTGCAAAATTCAGTGAATTTTAGTGTACTCAGCATTAGTAAGCCATCACCAGTATACAATTTTAGAACATTCTCATCACCCCCAAAAGAAACTCTGTACCAATTAAAAATCACTCCATATTCCACCCTTTCCTCCAGCCCCTGGCAATCATTAATCTACTCTCTATCTCTAGAAAGATGAATTTACCTATTCTGGACAGTTCTATAAATGAAAATATACAATATGTGGTCCTTTGTGACTAGCTTCTTAATGTCAGCATAAGGTGTTCAAGGTTCATTGCTGTTGCAGCATATTTCAGTATTTCATTCCTTTTTATTGGTGAATAATATTCCATTGGTGGATATATCACCCTTTGTTTATCCCTCTATCAGTTGATGAACATTTGGGTTGTTTTTACTTTTTGGCTATTATCAATAATGATGCTATAAATGTTCGTCTACAAGTTTTTGTGTGAACACATGCTCTTACTTCTCTTGGTTATGTATGTAAGTTTTTAATTCTGATGAAATCCAGTTAATTTATTTTTTCTTTTCACTTATGCTTTTGATGTCATATCTAAGAAACCACTGCCCAATTCAAGGTCATGAAGGTTTATTCTTATATTTTATTTTAAGACTTTTAAAGCTTTAGCTCTCATATTTAGGCTTATGATCTATTTTGAGTTCATTTTTAGGTAATGGTGTAAGGTATAATTTGAACTACATACTTTTGCATATGGATATCCCGTTGTCCCAATACCATTTGTTGAAATAACAATTATTTCCCCTCTTAAATTGTCTTGCAGAAAATCAAAGGACTATAAATAAAAGGGCTAGTTTATTCTTTTTATTGCTAAGTAATATTCCATTGTATGAAAATACTACAACCTATTCATCCTTCTCTTGATAGTCATTTGGGCTGTAGTCAGATTGGAGTTATTAAGAGTAAAGCTGCTATAAACATTCATTATTGGGCTATTATGAATAAATATGCTATGTATACTCATGTATGTGTTTTCTGATGGATACGTATATTTATTTCTCCTGAGTATATACACAGGAGTGAAATTGTTGGTATATAAGAGTTCTCTGGAGAAAGAGAAACAATAGAATACTTAGAGAGAATGAGGGAGAAATTATAAGGAATTGGCTCATATGATTATGGATGCCAGCAAGTCCCAAATCTACAGGATGAACAGGCAGCCTGGGTACCCAGGGGTACCCAGTCAATGCTGTAGTTTCAGTTCAAAAACCAGCAGGCTGGAGAACCAGAGCCTATGTTCCACTTCAAGTCAGAAAGCCATCCACTGGAAAATTTCTCCTAGTTGGGGAAAAGTTGTTCTTTTGTCCTATACAAGCCTTCAATGGTTGGATGAAGCTCATCCATATTGTACTCAGAGTCCACAAATTTAAATGTTTATCTCATACAAGAACACCTCATGGAAATACCCAGAAAAATGTTCAGTCAACTGTTTGGCCACCAGGCCCAGCCAAGTTGACTTATTAAATAAATCAACATATTGTATTTAGGTCAGAAAGTAGACAAATGTTTAGCTTCAGTAGACACTGACTAAGAGTTTTCTAATATGGTTGAATCATTTTACACTCCTGTCTGCAGTCTGGGTTTCCCTGATGGCTCAGATTGTGAAGAATCTGCCTGCAACACAGGAGATCAAATCTCCTGTGTTTGATCTCCTGGGTTGGGAAGATCCCTGGAGAAAGTAACAGTTACTCACTCTAGTATTCTTGCCCGGAGGATTCTATGGACAGAGGAGCCTGGCAGGCCATAGTCCATGGGGTTGCAAAGCATCAGATGTGACCGAGTGACAAACACTTTGTTTCTGCAGTATATGAAAGTTCAAGTAGCTCTACACTCTTCTTTGCTAATACTTGGCATTGTCAGACTTTTAAATGTTAGCCATTCTGGTGAATATTACTAATACATCACTGTGTTTGTAATTTGCATTTCCCTTATAAGAAATTATGTTGAACACTTTCCAGTGGACTTACTGGCCATTTGGAAATCGCCTTGCAAGGATACTTTTTCAAGAGTTTTCCCTTATTTTAAAATTGGGGTTTTTAATTTTTCTTACTGATTTATGGAAATTTCTTTCATATATTTTGAATGTGAGTCTATTGTCAGATATATGTATTGAAATATATTCTCTTCCATGCTCACTTTTCTTTTAGTGTCTTTTGATTAGCAGAAGCTTTTTTAAACTTCCTATTTATGTCTGTGATCCATCTTGAGTTTTTAATAATTGTTGTATAGGGTGTGAGGTAGGAGTGAATTACCCTTTTTTTCCATATGAATAGCCAGTTGTTCCAGCACCATTTGTTGAAAATATATCCATTCCTCGCTAAATTGCAACAGTGACTTTGTCGTAAATCAAGTTCTATTTCTGGATTCTCTATTATGTTCCTTTGGTATATGCATCTATCCCTGTGCCAATACCACATTGTCTTAATTAATGAGCCTTTTAACAAGTCTTTAAACTTGGTAGTTTAAAATCTTAAGTTTGTTTTCTTCAAAACTCTCTTGGTTACTATAGACCCTTATATTGCCACATAAAAAATTGCCATTCAGTTTGCACACACACAAACATATAGAAATGTTTTTAGGATGTTTTGCCTTTCTTAATTATTTTTGTCTTATGATATGTCCCTTGTCTTAAAAAGCTAAACTCTTTTTTTGAATTCCTCCCTCCAGCCTATAAACACAGCTAACTGTCTTTTCTTTCCTGCCAAAGCAAAGCAAACAAAAAAAGCAAACATTTTTCAACCTTATAGTTATCTCAAGTTACCATTCTCTGTCTTTGCCATTTAATATTTTAAGATACATGTATATGTGTTTCAATTACCAAATTCCTGTAACATATAAAGTTCAGAAAATACATATACCATTTTTAAAACTCCAAAACAATTATAATTATTTTATATATTTTAGTGGAGGACAGAGGAGCCTGGCATGCTACAGTCCATAGGGTTGCAAAGAGTCAGACATGACTTAGCTGAACAACATGACTGAACAACAATAGTATCTTACATATGCACAAGTATGTATATTTTTTGCTGTTATTATCCATGTTGCTAGTGCTTTTTTAGTTTTCTATTGTCTTCTTTTACTTAATAAGTATTTTTCCATATCGTTCCATAATCTTAGCTATTTTAAATGACTGCATCACATACAATGGAGTACACAAATTCTAATTTTTAAAACAATAATGTATTCAGAAAGTTCAGTTGCTTCCAGCTTTTAGTCTTATAAATAAATATTGCTATAAACACATTCATTCATACAATTTTCTCTTTTGTAACTACTAAACTTTCTGAAAGAATAGTCAGTATTTCATGCTTCTACCTATCTGCTTACCCCTAGCTCTTCAAATATATCTGCTTCTACTTTACTATGAAACGACTCTGAAAGATCACAATTGTCTAGTTGACAACCCAATGTTTCTAAACCTGTATCATCCTGAATCTCTCCATAGCACTTAAGACCGTTGGCTTTCTTGAAACTCCACACATTACCCCTTGATTTATGTGTAATGTTGTTATTATTCATCTGTTGAGTCATGTCCAACTCTTTGCAACACCATGAACTGCAGCACATCAAGCTTCCCTGTCCTTCACTATCTCCTGGAGTTTGTTCAAACTCATGTCCATTGAGTCAAGGATGCCATCCAACCAGCTCATCCTATGTAACCTCCTTCTCCTCCTGCCCTCAATCTTTCCCAGTATCAGGGTCTTTTCTAATGAGTCAGCTCTTCACATCAGGTGGCCAAAGCATTGGAACTTCAGCTTTAGCATCAGTCCTTTCAATAAATATTCAGGACTGATTTCCTTTAGGATTGTATTTGCAATCCTTTAGGGTGTGTAATGTACGGCCAAGGTGTGCCTACTTCTCTGACCACACTTTCCTTGCATCCACCTTATTTTCTGAAATTGTGCTGTAGACCCTCTCTACCCCTCCTCTCCTTTGGCAATCTCATGGCTTCATTGATTTTATCTCTGCAGAGGACATCCAATGCATATTCCCAGCTTTGATCTTCATTCTGAACTTCAATCCCATGTTTTTATTTGATGATCATTTCTACCCAGATACCTCACATTAGAAGGACTTTCACAAAAATCATCATCTTTCCTTCCATAATTTCTCTTCTTCCTGTGGACCCTGGTCATTTAGGCTTTAATTTTGACTTTCACCTCTCCATCTCACCTCTCCATCTTTGACTCCTTGACACTTGTTCCATCATGTGAACCCAAAGCTGTTTCATGAATAGGCATGTGATTCAACTATGGCCTAGGAGATGGGAGGGAAGTGAGAGGGGAAGTGAAGGGTGGTCCTGGGGAACATTTTCCCTCTCCTTGTGCTATGCTTAGTCACTCAGTTGTGTCCAACTCTTTGCAACCCCATGGACTGTAGCCCTCCAGCCTCCTCTGTCCATGGGGGTTCTCTATGGGTTGCCATGGAGTTACCATGCCCTCTTCCAGGGGATCTTCCCAACCCAGGGATTGAACCCAGGTCTCCTGCATTGCAGTCAGATTCTTTATATTGTCTGAGCCACTTGGGAAGCCCTTCCCTCTCTTCAGAAGAACTCTTTTTCTTATTCTGGACATGATAACCTCAAGAAATGATGCCTGGGACTGCCATTACCATCTTGCTATTATCAGCTATAGAATGATGCCAACATCCAAGACATCAGAGCAGAGATGGCAAGAACCTGGTCTTTGATAATATTATCAAGTTTCTGAATCTTTAAAGCCTGAAGTTTATACTACTTTGTAATTGCCAAACTTGTGAAATATAAATTTTCTTATTGCTTAAGATTGAGCAAGCTCCAGGAGTTGGTGATGGACAGGGAAACCTGGCATGCTGCAGTCTGTGGAGTCACAAAGAGTCAGACACAACTGAGTAACTGAACTGAACTGAAGCCATTTTAAATTGAAATTTATTATATCCTTATTTATAGACCACTTTATATCAACTCACTATCTCTCATTTGGTCTATTTCAAAGCTCTGTGGTCTTTATGCCCTCAAACCTAATCCATTTTATAATCTGCTTTTAGATTATCCTTCCTAGAGAACTATTTGATCATATCTTTTGTCTTGTCCAAAGACCTTTAGTAACTGCCCATTGCCTAGAGATTAGTCCAAGCTCAGCAGCTTACCATTTGTGGTTTTGTACACCCCTACATTATTGTAGCTCAGTTGGTAAAGAATCTGCCTGTAATGCAGGAGACCCAGGGTCTCCTGATTCCTGGGTCGGGAAGATCCCCTGGAGAAGGAAATGGCAACCCACTCCAGTATTCTTATCTGGAGAATCTCATGGACAGAGGAGCCTGGCAGGCTACAGTCCATGGGTTCACAAGAGTCGGACATGACTTAGAGACTAAACCACCACTACCACACCCCTATAGATCCCACCTGCCAATGCAGGTTAGACCCAAGAGACACGGGCTTGATTCCTGGGTTGGGAAGATCCCCTGAAGGAGGGCATGGCAACCCACTTCGGAATTCTTTTCTGGAGAATCACATGGACAGAGGAGCCTGGCAGGCTGTCATCCATAGTGTCACACAGAGTCGGACAGGACTGAAGCAACTTAGCACACACAGGTACAAGCACAGTCCCTTGAATATACCTCTCTTTTTCCCAATTTGTTCACATTTTCTCTGTCTGGAATATTCTTGCTTCATTTCCACTTGCTTATACACAATCTTCTGGAAACTGTCCCTGATGTTTCCCCTACTGCCAGTCTGTGCAAGGTAGTCTCCTTCCTCTAAACTTCTGTGGTGTTTATTACTGTCTACTTTGTATTGACATTATTGGTATTTATACAGTGTACTATTCTTGTCTACTACCAGTGCTGTGCAATAGAGCTTCCAGTGATGATGGTTAATGAGCACTTGAGATGTAGCTAATGCAACTAAGGGCCTGAATTTTTCCTTTTAGTTAATTTAAATATAAATAGCTACCGGTAGCTAGTGGCTACACAGTACTAGACTAAAAGGCTCTTGAGTGTAGTACAGGGATTGTATCTTGTTTTATCTCTGTAATCATTAGAGAGAGCATCTGAAAGGCCCAGTATGTTTTGTTCCCTCTTGGTTTCTCCACAGAGCCTTGTGGATAATAGACACTGCATATTTATTGGATCACTAATTATGGATATCACATTTACTAAATATATAAGTAAGGGTTCCTAACTATTTTTGTTCCAAATTTAAGTAATTTAAATAAGGGAGAAGAAGGAAAAGTTGAATGACCAAAACTCCCATCTGTTACTGAGAAAGATGGCTGGTACCATTGTGAAAGGATCTCTCTCTTTCTCTTTCATTGTGCAAGAGTATCTCTATTTCTCTATCTCACAATATTCCTTCTTTTGGTTAAGTAAGGAACTCTGCAGTTTAAAGCTCAAACGTTTTATTTTGCAGTAATTCCATACAGTGAAACATTTCAAGGATAGTACAGAAATTCCCATATTCACCAAGTTTTAAAAAAATATTTAAATATATTTTAAAATTTAAAAATAACCATGTAGTTGCCAAGGACTGTGGGAAGGGAGTGAGGGAATTAGTGTTTAGTGGGTGTAGAGTTTCAATATTGCAAGATGAAAAAGTTCTAGATATTCACAATAACTGACTATATTTAACACTACTAAACTGTACACTTAAAAATGGTTAAGATGGCAAATTTAAAGTTATGATTTTTACTACCAAAAAAAAAAAAAAAAACAGACTCCCACTTTCCAGCATGACAACAGTTAAACCATCCTTGAAAAATAAGCTATAATATCACGAACTCCAAAAAAGAAAGTATCTTCTCTCTTGTCCTGTGAATGATCTTTCTTGGAATCCATCTGTTCTTGTATTTTGGAAATCTCACTTTTTATTAGTCCTTTGTTATGGCTCATTTTCTTTGTTTTAGAAGAAAATCACTTTTCCATCAGATTTGAACTTCAACAGAAATAAAACTGATTCTTCAGTGAAAAAAAAATTACCTAGATTCATCCGTTTTTATCAATCTTTCTGTATATGTGAATGGGATATGTGAGAAATGTGTACGTATGCATAAGGGTTACAATTTCTTTTTTCTGATCCATTAGGGGAAAAATTGCATACCTAAATTTCCTTTATCCCTTAATATTTCAGTGTGTTTTCTCATGAACAAGGATAGTCTCATACATAATATATTCAGGAAACTTAAATGGATACCGTACTTTAATCTACAGTTCATATTCCACCCACACTGATTATCCCAATAATGTCCTTTATAGCACTTTCCTCCCCTAGTAAAGGATCCAGTTCAAGGTCACAACTTGCATTTAGTGGTCAGGTCTTTAGTTTCCTTTAATCTGCAGTTTTGTTTTGCTTTCAGAACACTGACAGTGTTTTAAGAATACAGGCCAGTTATTTTGTAGAATTTTCCTCTATTTGGGTTTGCTGCTTCTCATCATTAGATCCCGGTTAAAGCTTTTCGGCATTTGCTTCAAGGATGTATTGTTATACATACCTTCTCTGCCACCCACTGGTTCTTAGACTTGAGCTATTCATACTTATTTGTATTCCTAAGATTATAAAACATTATAGTTCTATTAAAATGTGTATATTTATTTCATTAAATAAATTGCTAGCAATAGTTTTGATAAAACACGTAATTCTACCATTTCAAAAGCAATTGTTGGCTCTATATTTTATAGTGGTTTTGCTTAAACCTATTAAATAATGGATTCAATTGCTCTAAACTCATTTCATCAATTAATTTAACATTTAGTTTGGAAATAGTTCCTCGGAGAGAACTAATGTGAAGTATTAAGGTTCAGTGATCTTTTTTATTATCCAACATTGAACACATTAAAACTATAGTGTTCCCATTTTTTAAAATCCTAATTTACTCCTCTTAATGATATCGACAACAGAAAAATACTTCTATTCTGATATAGTATGTAACAATGAGTACTTTCGGTTCTTTTCATGTGAGGAAAGTTTTGAACTGGTGTCCTATCTCAATATTTCAAGGATTTTTAAACGATACTGGCGAAAGTACCTTAACCACAGAGAATGTGTGTGTGTGTATGTGTTTGTACACGCGCTTAAAGACTCTGGCTGTAACCGTAGAAAAGCCTGTACTTCTTAAAGGGTGTGTGGGTGTGCGTGTGCGTGTGTGTATGTGTAGAGAAGCCTGTACTTCTTAAAGGGGGGTGTGTGTGGGTGTGTGTGTGTGTACACGCGCTTAAAGGCTCTGGCTGTAACCACAGCGCTCATTCTGGAGGATTTTTCTGGGGAGTAAGAATCGTTTCAAGAAACTGGCAGGGAGATGGACATTTTGGACAGGGACAAAAAAAAATGCTGTAGTGTTTTGGACACCATTAAAACGCCGAATGTTTAAATAAATATCTTACATTGTGAGAAATGTGTGAGTGTTGAACACATTTTATTTCAGGGGGAAATTAAACAAATATTTCTTTAAGAAGATAGAAACAAGTCTTTCCTTCTCCCCCCCACCCCCCAAGTAAAAGTGTCTTTGGCTCAACTTCTAGGACTTCTAGGAACGTGCAATTAAAATAAAATCGAAACAACAAAACCTTCGCAGCATTTAGACTGGTTTTCTTTCTAGCGCTCAAGAAAACTCAAGAGCCCACTTTTCCAGACTCGAAGCTGCGAGCTTCGAGCTTCTTAGGACGTGTCCCGCACGTCCTCGGGACGACGCCGGTCTGCCGCTCGGGTCACCCCCGTCAGCCTGAGGCCTCCCAGCCGCCGGCCTCCGGGGGGGTGTGTCTCCGCCCCGCAGCCGCCGCACACCCGCCTCCGCCGCAGGCCCACCTGCCGCCCTCGGCGGCCCGGCCGGGAGCAAGCGCGGGGCGGCCGCGGCGGCCGGTCCGCCCCCGGCCGGGACCTCGGGGCCCCCTTCCCGCGCAGCGGGGCCGGCTGCCGTGCAGGTCCCGCCGCCCGCTTCCGGACAGGCCGAGCCGCGGGGAGCGGAGTTCTTTTCTCCTTTCAACCCAAACTGCGAGCGATCCCGTTGGGGGCGGGAGGGGAGGAGAAACCTGCTCCTTCCCTCCACACACACACACGCGCGCACACACACACACACACACACACACGCGCGCGCACACACACCCCTCCAAGTAACGGCGGCCGGGATAAAACTTCAAAAGTAGGATCCCGGGCCCTCCCGGGGCCGTCTGCCTCGGCGCCCGTTCCCGCACAGCCCCGGCGGCCGCCCGCGCCTATCCGGGCGGCCAGGCAACCTTCTCGCTCCAGCCTTCGCAGGGCGGGCGTGGAGGCTGCGAGTGTCGGGGGAGGGGTACAGGGCGGAGAAAGCGCATCCCCTCGCCGCTGCCGCCGCCGCCGGCGGCCGCTCCCCCGCCACCCGACTGGGGGAAGGCCTCGTCACAGCCGCCGCCTCAGCAGCGGCCGCAGATCTCGCGGTGTTTGCCGGCGGCCGCGCCGCCATATTGTGTGACAGTATTTTGATTTGCACTGGGCTGGCGGAGCCGCGGCGAGAGCGAGCGAGAGCTGGGGGGG
>SJYT01017405.1:145781-160613 GCA_006410635.1 Cephalophus harveyi
GTTGGCGGCGGCGGCGGCCGATCGGAGGGGCTGAGTGGGGAGGGAGGGAGGGCTGAGGTGTCCCCCCTGCCGGGTGGAATCGGAGGCGGCGGCGGCGCTGGCGGCGGCTGTGGCGGAGGCGGCGGCGACGGTGGAGACGGCTGCCCTAGTGGGAGAGGCGGCGGCGGCCGAGGAGGAGGAGGGGGAAGCGGCGGCGGCGGCGAAGGGTAAGCGGACAGCGCTGCCGGGCCTCGGCGGGACCCCCAGTCCCGGCTCTCCCCTCATGTCCCCGCACCAGCCCCCCCTCTTCATCTGGAAGGGACTGCCGACTCGCGAGGCCCTTGCGGGGCGTCCGCTCCTTCCTCTCACTCTTCCTCTCCTCCGCCTCCTTCCTTCCCCAGTGGCGAGGTGGAGCGGGAGGCCCCCCAAGTCCTCCTGAGCGGCCGGGGGTGGGGAGCATCGGGCCGGGCCTGGGCTCGGGGGCGTACGCGTGTCGGGGAGGGGGAGAGTCATTGGAGTCGGGCGCCGGGAGAGCCCCGGGTGGGGGAGGGTGCCAGGGGCTGGGGAGGGCCCCTGCCTGCACGGGTGCCCCCCGGTCCGCCCCTTTGGCATGTGTGAGATGGGGGGTGGGGGAAGGAGAACGCTCTGGGGGGAGAGTCGTGGCCCGAATCAAGATGACTTCGGGGCGAGGGGAAAGACCGAGGGAATCTGGTGGTGCTAGTGGAGGGGAGATCATCGTTTCCCTTTCCAGTATTGGTTTTCTGCAGCCTTTTTTCAAGTGGGGAGCCAGCCCCTCTGGGAACTTGTGGCCCCTAGATTTCAGTGGATAGATAATTCTAGCTTTCTGTCCGGTCAGTCTCAAACCCTAAGACTGTGGTTGT
This sequence comes from Cephalophus harveyi, assembly GCA_006410635.1. Lineage (NCBI taxonomy): Eukaryota > Metazoa > Chordata > Mammalia > Artiodactyla > Bovidae > Cephalophus > Cephalophus harveyi. Next base: position 146,642 of record SJYT01017405.1, read on the forward strand.
GGCAGGAAGGCTGGAAGGGTCTGGGTATCGCCGAACAGGTGACAGGTGTATCTTTCTGTGGCTGATGCTGTGGGATGGCCCGGGCAGGGTAGTGTACCACAGTGTCCGAGACCGTGTGCGTTCGTATTTATGTGTTTGGCCATGTTTCATTCCATATATAGTATATTTGAGATGCTAGGTGTCCATTCTTCAAGTCAGCTTAATTGTTGTGGAGAAATTCTTCAAATGTTTCTGATAAGAGGGGCTTCCAGGAGGGTGGAGGGAATTTGCAGCTTCCCGGGGGTTTCTCGGGAATCCGTGAATTTCGGGTCGCCAGTACGAGGCTGTTTGAGTGCTCTATTTCATTGGAAAGTTCTTGAACACTGAGGTCGTATTTGAGGCAACAGTGAGGCAGTATAATTTTGCATCCATTTTGTCTGTTTTAGGTTGGTTTGTAAAAGTGTCAGACTTTAAGGTCAGGTTGATTCACATTTTTATGAAAGGAATCACTTTGTGCTTTAGCTCACTCTAAAGAGTATGTTGCTCATTATGCAATTTCGGATTTGGCCGGGAATTTTGGTGGGCATGGAACAGAATTTTGCTTTCAGTTTTTACACTACTACTGCTTACCACACTCCTCGTACAGTGGCAGAGTATTGACACCTTTTTAAAAATATCTTTGAATTCCTTGTAACAGTGAAATCGTGCTTGCTTTTAATCCCAGTTTGAAACTTTAGATTTTGAAACCATTACATTTTCTAATAAAGACAGACATGCTTTTCCTCTTGTGTGCTTTGGCTGAGCACTTAAAGTAGAAATAATGGGAGGAATTGTTAGATAAATGAGTTACAAATTTTAAAAGGGTCAAGTTTAAAAAGGATCTATAGCTTTTTTAAAAAAGTGTATGGAACGAATATATTGAATGATGGCACTATCAGCGTGTTAACAGGAAATAGAATAAAAATTCCAGTGATTCAGAACTTCTGTTGGTTTTTCCCCCCCTTAAATCTTATCAGTTTCTAATAGAGGGTGCTTAATATTTAAATCTTTAAAGGATCAACTGAAAGTTAATTGTGTTAATTGGATGACTTAGTCATCTACTGCATATACTGTTACTTCATTTTTCTTTTGGGCTAGTGTAATACCTTTTCTTGAGTTCAAAACTATTCTCAGGGAACCCTGATGAAATGCATGCCTTTCCCTTCTCTTTAGTAAACTGTCACATGGTGCAACCTGTGCTTTTGTAACTTACTAAGTGTATAAACAGTCTTTCTCATCTAATAGAAATTTTTTGAAAAATGTTTTAACTTAATCTGATCTGATTGAAATAACACTTATATTTGGTCCTCTCTTTACTGGAAAGAAGCACTTGCCTTCAACTAATGATATTATTTAAAACTTGCATATAATTATTTCATCTAATGAAATCAGGAAGTTTTTAAACTACAAAGTAAGCATTATTCAGATCCCCAATTACATTATTACTAAGTATTGCTTATTTAGTAACACATTACACTTGGGTAACTGTCTTAAAATGATTAGTCTTATGTCCTGACAGAAATAAAAATTTATTATACTTCTGTACATTTCTCGGTAAGGAAAATTCTTTTCTCAAAATACTATTTAGGATAAAATCGACATATGTATCTATGAACATATGGCACTGTACAAAATAGGTGTAATGTACACCATTTACATGAAACTTTGTGGGTTTCTGTGCCCAAAAAGTCCCATGAGGAATGTGTGAATTTTCTGAAACAGCATTTTTTTTAAATTGTATAAACTCAAAACTAAAATTTTATTTTTTTAACAATTATCAACTTACTTTAAAAGGCAATGTTTTACATTGTTGTAGATGTTTTGGGAAAAAAGTTGCTGATAATCTTTACAACATATAAAATTTGTGAATTAAACTATAATTCAGGAAAGCTTCAGTTCCTTTGTATCTCTACCTGGCCAGGCTCCTATGACCCAAAGGAGGACAATAGTAGCACTTTTCCATTATGTCACTTATGTCATCTTCATTTGATCCATCTAAGATTGGGACTCTGTAAAATAGAAGGATTATGAGGTAATAACGGAGGCAAATGTGAAAATGGGGCAAAATAGTAATGAGGAAGAAGATAGGGGCTAAGATGCTAGTAGAGGATTAGATGAACAATTTTAGGCAACTAGGAAAATGGAGATGTGAATAGTGGTGGGTGCCAACACAGGAAAGTGACCATGCTGGACTGCTCTAAGGAGATTTGGTCTGAATCTTTTGATAGACTCTCATAATCTATATGTCATATTTTCAAAAATGAGTCAATAAAAATCAATGAAAGTCTAAATGAAATGCTTCACTTTAATGCTGGAATGCTAGTAGTAAGTAATTTTTAATCCTCTGTATTAAGATGATAAGGATTTGGTGACTGAAATCATATGAAATCTAAACATATGTATTCATATGTTCTTACTTCTTGGCCTCTGGCTCATATTTCCAGAATACTTATATAGTATTTTAAGATTTCATTTTTTATGGTGAATGACAGAATGTTGTTTACTCCCTAAGTCGTGTCCAATTCTTTTGTGACTCCATGGACTGTAGTCTGCCAGACCCCACTGTCCATGGAATTCTCCAGGCAAGAATACTGGAGTAGGTTCCCATTTCCTTCTCCAGGGGATCTTCCTGACGCAGGGATTGAACCTGCATCTCCTGTATTGGCAGGCAGATTCTTTACCACTGAACCAAGGCCACTGACTTAATCAGAAAGCTAAAATCCCTGAGTAAGTACTCAGGTGTAGCCAGTACTGTGCTTTATGTTCCCTTTGTGATATGCTTAGTCACTCGGTCATGTCTGACTGTTTGCAACCTCATGGACTGTATAGCCCACCAGGCTCCTCTGTCCATGGGATTCTCCAAGCAAGAAGAAGGGAATAGGTTGCCATGCCCTCCTGCAGGTGATTTTCCCAACCCAGGGGTCAAACCCAGGTCTCCTGCATTGTAAGCGGATTCTTTACCATCTGAGCCACCAGGGAAGCCCATGTTCCCTTTAGTTAATTACTAAACTTGCCTGTGATCTTGATAGAGTCAGAGATTAAGAATGGCTCTCTTTTTCTTAGTTTTTCTAAGTATTCCATTCCTTAAAACACATTGTTTGATATTAAGGAGTACTTAATACTAGCCTTCTAGCATTAAAGTTACTCATTTCATTTAGACTGATTTTTATTGACTCATTTTACAAAATATACTTAATTTCTAATTTCTGAATCCTAAAGGAATGGGCTTCTGTTAAAAAGCACAGTAAAATGTGTCAGCTGAGAAATTGATGTTTTGGAAGGAGATAGATGTCAGAATTGCCACAAATTGTGAATATTAATTTCAACAAAGGATTTCTATGAAAATTGATTTGTTTTGGCACTTTAAAAAATGCTTTGTTTGAAATATAATTTATGTAGACCCCAATAGAGGATGTTTGCTAAATGAAACTTTGCTGAATGTGTCTTTTTTTTAAATTTTCCTTAACATTTTACTTTAACAAGAAATTCTATTGGATTTCTAATCTGTTTCAGCTCAAAATTTGGTATCATGGAAGTGGTAAATTTCTTTTGGCCTTTAATATCTTAACAGTAACCTTTTTAGTATTTCCTACATAGTAAAAGAAAAGAAACTAATATTTGTTGAATACCTACTGGGTGTCAAGTTTTCTATTGTTTCACAAATATTTATTGAGCACTTACTATGTGCCAGGGCTCTTCGAGATGTTGGAGATGACAGCAGTGGATAACATAGACAGGATTTCTGTCCTCGTGTAGTTTACATTTTAGTAATGGAAGACATAATAAATGAGGAAAATCAAGTGTGTCTGGGAAAGAAAAGTACTGTGGAGAAAAGTAAGACAGAAAAGGGGGTTGGGGAACAGACATTGCCTATCTGCTCTTTTAAAAACTGCATAATGGATGTTATATTTGATTTCAGAAACAAAAACTCCCATACATAAATTTTTTCTTTTAAGAATATATTTCATAACTTGGGAACGACATTATGTTTATACTTCGGAGTTTTAATTAATAGCAGTTTGGTGTTGGTAGTGCTTCAGAAAGCTGCTTTTTGGCTCAATAGAAAACTTGGAGTCTGCTATACTGGTTTCAATCCTGATTTTGCTGCTTAATAACTTTGTGATTTGAGATCAACTACAATTTCTCAGCCTCTTTGAGCTTATTTTCATCTCTGTAAAATGAGTGTATCCATAAGGTTGTTATGATAAATTATATAGTTTGTATAAATTATCTAATTTATAGAAGGGGCTTGATAAATTGGAACTTTTTTGTCTGTTGCTTATCTGGAGTTCTGTTATAAAACAAACATAGTTGAAGTTGGTAACCCTTCCAAGAAGCTTTCACAGCACTGTGGGGGACATTGTTGAATACACGTTGTATTTGAACAGTTACCACTCTTCTCTGGTAGAATAAGGTTAATTAAAACTCAACTATAATTTGTAGTCAAACTTTCTGGAGAGTTTGTGCATATTGTCGAATCAGTATGCTGTCAGGAGTAAACCTGGTCTTTATGCTGCAGACACATGGTGACTGATCTTATTAACGAGCTGGATAGCAGCATTTTACGAAGTAGATAAAAATATTGTATAGGCTCCGTGGAAACACTGTGAAACCTTTAGCACAGTCTAAGTATTCAATAAATGTTCACTTTTTCTTCAATTATTATGCCTTTATTGTGTGATGGGGGTAATCCAAAGTATTCACAAAGTATTAAGGAAAACTTTACAAAGAGAAAATAATACTAATTGTGGATAAGTTTTTTGAAGAAAGAGTGGAATGGTCGATCAGATTGCAGTTATTTGTTTCTCATTTTTAGCCTGGGAAATCATGTCTCATTTTTCTTTCAGGCTTGACTTCACCATATCTTCAGTGCCTGGCCTGTGCTTTGGAGCTCAAGAAATACTTTGTGTTCAATGCTGAATGACTCTTAGTGATAGTGTTCCTTTGGTATCACAACTCTTTTTGGTAGTAAGCACCTTCTGATTTCAAAAAGTGCTTGCGCTGGACTTAAGCCTTTAAATCTCTTGTTTTAAGCACAGACCGAGGTATCACACAGAGTGTTCCGAATGCCTTTTTTTTTTTTTTTTTTCAATTTAGCCAAAAGTTTGAAAAAAGATCCTAGAGATTAGAAAGAAGAAAAGAAATCATTTATTTTACAACTAGATTAGTATTTGTGAACCTATTCATATGAAGTTATTGACATTAAAGTAAAAAAGTGAATAGCAATTTTTAAAGCAGAGTAGAAAAAATAATTCATGCATAATTTTTCACTCTTATCTCTTGTCTGTCTCTTTAAGGCAATTTCAATGAAACTGTAGATTTATACTGACATTATAAATTAAATGGCTCAGTCAATTTCTTACATTCCTATGATGTGGAGAATATTGGTGTTTTCACGGAAAAATGAAAACATCCCACCCCACCCCACCCTTACCAGTAACCATTTTTCAGATGTTAAATCTTAGCATCAGTCAGCTTTTTCCTGTTCTGTGGCAAGTCATTCTCTGCCTAATGAATACAGTAATAATTTTAGCTTTCCTAAAACTGAAGACTTCTCTAAGGTCTAAGATCTTTAGTCATTTATATAAATTATTTCTTGGCTTAAAAAAAAGCCAAGATTTTTTTTGAAGATTTATAGAAACAAATTGCTTGATATTCAAATTTGTTTTAGAAATGAGCTAGAAATACCTGCAGTTGAATATTTTTATACTCTTGTGGGATTTTGCTTGTTTGCTTGTTTTGAACTGTAACAAAACCTACCACTGGAAAGGGATACTACTACAGGGTGTCAGCTTGAGTGGCTTCAGAAAGAAAGTCTTGATTTTTCCACAAACAGGTACAACATAGATAAGGGCATTTTAAGAATTTGTAATATTTTAATTGCCTTATTAAAGAAAATGGCATTCTTGTTTCACTTAAGAAAAAAACAAAGCAAAACACAGTCCTTGTACAAGCCAGAAGCCAAATGGAATAAAGTAGAGGCTGGAACGGTCCCACAGAGAGAAGAAGCAAGAGTAACAAAGTGTAGGATTTAAAAGATTTTGGTGGAAGTATATGAATGCTGATTGTTTTTAATAAAATGATTTGAAAGATTCCATCTGTTAAAGAAAATCTGTGCCTGCAACCAGCCCCTGCCCATGCTTGCCTCAATGTTAATAGTAAGTCAAAAGCAATATACCACATACTGAGGTATATTCTAGAGATTAGTGCTATTATCAAAAACTTCAGAGTTTCTGGGGGGTTGATTCTGATCATTTAACTTGTCTATTTGGCTAGAGAAGACAGATTCTGGGAGAATAACAGATGACAGTGGATTATTGAGGTGAAAAAAGTGCAAAACAGTAAATTTTCACTTAGTTAACTATACTTAAATAATGGGAAGCAGTTTTACACTTGTAATTTTGTTTTGTTAGGTTTTTCTTTCAGGATACCTGTTCAATTCATTTTTCTCAACAAGTAAAATAAAAGGGAAGTAACTTCTATAGTATTTAATTTACAGAACTCTTTAGACCAAGGATGAAATAAAACATCACCAGTCTTTTTTTTAATTCAATAATATTATTTTCTATATCCGTATTTCACATTCAGAAAAGATTTAGTGTTAAATTTCCTGATGTTTATTACTGGATTGACTGATTTTATTTGATTTGATTTTTTTCTAAAAGTTTTTTATGTTAATTCCTCAAACTGGTGGTGGCTGTAGAATATTTTGCTCTACTAATGAGTATTAATTGCTATTTGTATAAATAATATTTAACAGATTAGTAATATACTTGTATTACACAGTTATGCTTATACTAAAATTTTCTTTTCATTAGCTTTTATTGGTGGTGAGTTATCACTAGAAAATAATTACAGAGAACGTAATGATATAGGCAAGAAAATCTACTTTTTAAAAGGAATTCAGAACAGGGTGTGTGTTGCATTTTAATTCATTGAGTACATTGTGGTAAAATTGCTTGGGTTACTTTTTAAAAGAGTATTGATGACCAGATAAACATGAGCATCTACTTTTGGGGACACAAGCTGATGTATGTAGGGGTCACAGTTAAGTAGTTACTAGAATTGAAGAGAAAAAGTTCTCAAGATACTTTAAGGGATCACTGTTATCAAAAGTTGAATATCAGGCACTGTGTATTTGCATTGAGAGTAATTTGATGTTTCCCTTGTGACAAGTGTAAACCTGAACTGTACTTACCTAAGTGCTGTTTGCTGCTTTATGATGATTTTCGAAGGAAATGGAAAAATAAACATGTGGAAATGAAGTTTCAAAAAAACTTTCTGTTCCCACAAAGCTAGTTCTTTTTTACATATGAAATTGTATTGACACCTGTTGGTTGAGCTTGATTTTTCTTTTTCTTGAGATTTCTCTAGCTGAGGTGAGGTTGCCCTGAGTGCGACATCCTCCTTCTCTTCTTGAACACCGGCGTGAATTTATAAGGATGATGGTTCAGAGCCCTTGCTGTAGCTTTGTGAATGAAATAAATCCATTGTATTCTTTTGAGGAAGGAAACTGGTTCACAGGAAAATGGAACTGGTGATCTTAGCCTAACCAAGCTGCGGAATCAGTACTTCAGCTTCTGTAGGGTAATACATGACCGAAAGAATAGAAACTCCATAGAGTTTGTTTCATATGCCTTCTCTGATACTCCTGTGCACGATAGCTGACTAACCCAAGAAGTCTTGCCTGATTCAGTCTCTCACCATGAGTCAAGTCTGCTTTATTAGTCAACCTAATTCACCTGTCCAGTAGTTTTGAATTAGTTTTGAGTCCTGCTTGTGTGCCAGGTATTTTGCTAGGTGGTGAGATTGGAAAGATGAGTAAGATGTGTCCTTGCCCTCAAGGGGCAGGTATACAAACTAGTATAGTACTCTAGCAAATGCAGTGACCAGGTTAGATGTAAAACACTTTAGGGATCTACAGGAGGGAGTGTCCGACCCTGTGAGGGAAGGAAAGATATGAGAGGGAATTCTTCCTAGGAAAAGTGACACAATCTGTGTGCCAGATAGGCAAGGAAGAGGAGAATTTGGGAGAAGCAAGGCCATTTCAGTCAGAACAACATGCATAAAGGATGGAGGTAGGAGAGGACACGCCTACTCAGTACAGTGTATTAAGTACCAGTGGTGGGTTAATCGGAAGTGAGGTGGAAAATGAGCAGAACATGAAAATACTTGTATACTCTATAAAGTAGATTTGACTTCATCCCATAAATGATGGAATGTTTAAATTAACATTCTAGAAAGATTTCTCTGGCTCTAGAGTAGAGAATATTTAGGAGCTGGGGGTGGGGTGGAAGAGGTAGCTTTATAACCATTTATTTAAGAATTGATGAAGAGATGAGTTAAAACTGTAATTAAGGAGAAGAGTGAGTGATGAATTTGAGAATACCAAGTGTGAAGTAAGGTAAGAATCTCACACGCCCTGGCTTGAGTACCTGGGTGCGAAGTGTAATGCCTGCCAATCATCGATACAAGAACATGCCAGGGGCACAGGTGAGGAAGATATTTGAGTTCTGTTTATGGTTTTATGGTTCCTATAGAGAGAGAAAGAAGAAGACATCACTTTATGTGGGGGGGGGAGCGGTAACAACTGGGAAGTCTTCTCTGATGGTGACATTTGAGCAGGTATCTGGGTGAAGTAATAAAGAGAAAACTTCTAAATAGAGAGGTGGGAGCATGCCTGCCATGTTCTAAGAGCAAGAAGACAAGTGTGGTTGGAATTGAGAGTGGGAGAAGTGTAGATGAGATCCTAGTGAGCGTGTGCTTTTCATGTAGTGCCTTTAGATTGCAGTGGGGATTTTAGTATTTAGGATGAGCTTAGAAGCCACTGAAGGGTTTTAAAACATGAACTGTTTGCCTTTTCCCCTCCTCTCACTTGTTAGAATATGATTTGAGAGTGGCTATGTGTGTGTAATTCTATATTCTTTTCTTCTATGTAAATTCATGTAACCCTCACAGGCAGGACACAGAACTAGATCTCTTCCATCAGCACTAAGAAACCCCTCTGTACTACCCAGCCTTAACCACTGATCTGTTCTCCATCACTGTAATTTTGTTACTTGGAGAGTGTTATAAAAGTGGAATCATACATTGTGTGATTTTTTGAAATTGGCTTTTTTCCCTCAGCATTAGACCCTTGAGATGCATTCTAGTTGTTTCTTGTATCAGTGGTTCGTTCCATTTTAATTCTAAGAAGTGTACCTTTGTGGGTGTGTGTTTTAGTCGCTCAGTCATATCCGACCCTTTGAGATCCCGTGGACTGTAGTCCGCCAGGCTCCTCTGTCCATGGTATTCTTCAGGCACGAATAATGGAGTGGGTTGCCATTCCCTTCTCCAGGGAGGAAGTTGGAAGGGTACCATTGTATGGTGTACCACAATTAGTTCAGTCATTGACTGAAGGACTTTTGTGTTTCTAGTTTGGGGCTATAAACACAAAGCTGCTGTGAACAGTTTTGCAGGTAAAATACATTTTCATCTCTCTAGGATAAGTCCCCTGGAGTACAGTTGCTGGGTTGTGTGATAAATATATATTTAACTCTATGAAAAACTGCCACTTTTCCAGAATGGCTGAACCATTTTACACTCCCACCATCAGTGTGTAAGAGATACAATTTCTCTGCATCCTTGTCAGCATTTGATACTGTCAGGATATTTTTTATTTCAGCCATTCTAATAGATATGTAGTGATAGCTCATTGTAACATTAGTTTGTATTTCCCTAATGGCTAATGGTGTTGAGTGTGTTTGCGTGTGCTTGTTTGATGTCTGTATATCCTCTGTGAAGTGTCTGTTCAGGTCTTCTGCTTATGTTCTAATGTGATTGTTTTTTTGTTGAGTTTAATGAGTTCTTTATATATTCTAGATAGAAACACTTTGTCAAATATGTGATTTGCAAATATTTTCTTCTGGTCTGTAGCTTATCTTTTCATCTTCTTAATGGAGGCTTTTGTAAAGAAAAAGAAATTATGAAGTCTAATTTATCTTTTTTCTTTTATGAATTGTTCTTTTGTTATCAAGTCTAATATCTCCTTAACTTTAGGTTCCAAAGATTTTCTCCTGTTTTCTTCTAAAAGTTCTGAAAAGCTTTACATCTTGCATATGTAGATCTGTGATCCATTTTTACTTAATTTTCACATAAAGGTATAGAGTTTAGATTGAATTTCATTTTTTGTCTGTGAAATGATCAGCTATTGCAATACCACTTGTTGAAAAAAATTACCCTTCCTCCATTGAATTAATTTTGCACCTTTGTCAAAAAATCAGATGGCTGTGCTATGACAGTCTACTTCTAGATTCTCTATTCTTATCCCTTGATGTTTGTGTTTATCCCGGCACTAGTATCTCATTTTCTTGATAACCATAGCTGTATGGTAAGTCCTAAAACCAGGTAGTGAAATTTCCCTAATTCTTCTTTTTCAGCATTGATTTTAACTATTTCATTTCCTTTCCATGTAAAATCTAGGATCTATTAAAAAAAAAATACTGGAATTTTGGTAGGAATTTCATTAAACCCTTAGATCTATGTAGGGGAAATTGATATTTTTATTTTGTTAAAAATAAAATCTTTCAATCCATAAACACAGTTTATATCTCTCCTTATATTTAGATTGTCTGATTTTTTTGATCAGCATTTTATAGCTTCTAACAGACACACATTTTATATATGTTTTGCTAGATTAGTACCTAGGCACTTTTTTTTTTTTTGAGTAGTCATAAATGATATTGTGTTTTAAATTTTGGTTTCTAGTTTATTATAGTTTATAACAATGTGGTTGATTTCTGTGAGTAGATTCTGTATCCTGAGACTTTACTAAACTAATAAATTCTAGTAATTTTTTTGTGTGAGTTTTCTAATGTATCTGTGAATACAGACAGTTGGGTTTCTTCTTTTCCAGTGAATTTTATTCTCTTTTCTGGCCTTACTGCTCTGATAAATACTTTCAATATTATGTTTGGTAGGCATGGGAGATTAGACAAGCTAGTCTTATTCCTGATCTTAGGGGAAGGCATTAAGTCTGTCACCATTAAGTACATGTTAGCTGTAGGTTTTTTGTAGGTGCCTGTCTTTTCCTCATTTGAGTTTTTATCATGACTGGGCATTGAAATTTTTCAGGTGGTTTTTCTATGTCAATTGATACGGTTATATGGTTTTTCTTATTTAAACTGTTAATTGATGGTAGCTTCCCTTTTTAAAGATTTACTGTGGCAGCTCCTTGTGGAATAAACTAAGGGCAGGGCAAAAATGTCAACAAGGAAGCCATTTTGGAAATTACTGCAGTTATCTAAATGAGAGCTGATAGTGGCTTGGACCACAGTAACAACAGGAAACGGCATGAAGAGGGCAGATTTTGGATATGTTACAAACCCTGAGTGGCAGGCAGGATATGTTGATGAATTGGATCTGAGGCATAAAAGAGCAGTCAAGGAGTACTCAGAGATTTTTGGCCCAAGCATTTGAAAGTATGGAGTTGCTATTGACTGAATTGGGGCAGACAGTGAAGTAACAAGTTGGGCTGGACAATCAAGAGGGTTTTTGTTTGGACATGTTAACTTTGAAAGGTCTACTAGACATTTAACTGGACCTATCACGTAGGTAATTTGAAATACAAAATGCAATTCAAGCAGGAAATTCAGGCTGGAAATAGATATTAGAATCATCAGTTGAGTTGATGTATGAGAAATTACAGTGATATTTATTAAAAATTTTAACCTATAATCTTTTTCTTTTTACTATGCTGTTATTTAAGGTTTATTAGCAAAAAACGTGATTATCCCAGCACATGAAAAACTTGTGAAAATTTGGATTGTTTATTAATACTGTTGCCTTCAGTTTGGTTCAGTTCAGTTGCTCAGTCGTGTCCGACTCTTTGCAACCCCATGAATTGCAGCATGCCAGGCCTCCTTGTCCATCACCAACTCCCGGAGTTCACTCAGATGCCATCCAGCCATCTCATCCTCGGTCGTCCCCTTCTCCTCCTGCCCCCAATCCCTCCCAGCATCAGAGTCTTTTCCAGTGAGTCAACTCTTTGCATGAGGTGGCCAAAGTACTGGAGTTTCAGCTTTAGCATCATTCCTTCCAAAGAAATCCTAGGGCTGATCTCCTTCAGAATGGACTAGTTGGATCTCCTTGCAGTCCAAGGGACTCTCAAGAGTCTTCTCCAACACCACAGTTCAAAAGCATCAATTCTTCAGCACTCAGCTTTCTTCACAGTCCAACTCTCACATCCATACATGACCACTGGAAAAACCATAGACGGACCTTTGTTGGCAAAGTAATGTCTCTGCTTTTCAATATGCTGTCTAGGTTGGTCATAACTTTCCTTCCAAGGAGTAAGTGTCTTTTAATTTTATGGCTGCACTCACCATCTGCAGTGATTTTGGAGCCCCAAAAAATAAAGTCTGACACTGTTTCCACTGTTTCCCCATCTATTTCCCATGAAGTGATGGGACCAAATGCTATGATCTTCGTTTTCTGTTGCCTTATCTCACATTAAATGCACCAGAAATTATGTGATTGGGAGACAATTTGGGAGATATATGTTTATTGTAACGTGTATTTAATCATGCTTGTTTGATAAGTAGATGGCTATAGTAGTATAGACACATGTGCCTTATTAATTTTGACAGCTTTGTCCTAAATCTTTGTAAACAAAGTAAAAAGTTTATGCATATTGTAGATAAGTTTTGATACTATTATTAAGTGGTTGAGAGGCTTTCTGAGGCAACATTTCTCTTGTAGAGAAAACAGCCAGAGAGAAAGATCAAAAAGAAAAATTAAAAACGAGAATGCAAAATAAATAGAAAGGAGAGACTTTTTTTTTTAAGACTTTTGACTTAGAGCCAGAATTAAATTGGTAAAGGGAAAGGGTGAGCCTCAGTTTACAAACTTGATAAAAAGATATCCTCTGAGTTCCATTAAGATATGTTTTCTTCCTATTAAGGTATTCCTAAAGCATTTCTGGAAAATGCTTTTTAAGTGGCATGATATTTTCTGTTGTAGCTAATTAATGATGTTTTCTTATTTATAATATAAATATCCCTAGCACATTATTTCCCCTGTTACAGGGTTTGCCATATTACATTATGAAAAGTGAAAGTGAAAGTGAAGTCGCTCAGTCGTGTCCGACTCTTTGCAACCCCGTGGACTGTAGCCTACCAGGCTTCTCTGTCCATGGGATTCTCTAGGCAAGAATACTGGAGTGGATTACCGTTTCCTTCTCCAGGGGATCTTCCCGACCCAGGGATTGAACCCGGGTCTCCCACATCAGAGGCAGACGCTTTAACCTCTGAGCCACCAGGGAAGCCCCATATTACATTATAATATTCTGTTTATTTTTCAGTTTCTCTCACTGAATAAGGTTTTACAGCATTAGTACAATGTCTTAGTACAGTAAGCTCTATGTAAATATTTATGAATGAATGAGTGAACACACACATTCAGTTCAGTTCAGTTGCTCAGTCGTGTCTGACTCTTTGTGACCCCATGAATCGCAGCACACCAGGCCTCCCTGTTCATCACCATCTCTCGGAGTTCACTCAGACTCATGTCCATCGAGTCCGTGATGTCATCTAGCCATCTCATCCTCGGTCGTCCCCTTCTCCTCCTGCCCCCAATCCCTCCCAGCATCAGAGTCTTTTCCAATGAGTCAACTCTTTGCATGAGGTGGCCAAAGTACTGGAGTTTCAGCTTTAGCGTCATTCCTTCCAAAGAAACCAGGGTTGATCTCCTTCAGAATGGACTGGTTGGATCTCCTTGCAGTCCAAGGGACTCTCAAGAGTCTTCTCCAACACCACAGTTCAGAAGCATCAATTCTTCGGTGCTCAGCCTTCTTCACAGTCCAACTCTCACATCCATACATGACCACAGGAAAAACCATAGCCTTGACTAGACGGACCTTAGTCGGCAAAGTAATGTCTCTGCTTTTGAAAATGCTATCTAGGTTGGACATAACTTT
>SJYT01017405.1:161049-231314 GCA_006410635.1 Cephalophus harveyi
TCTAGCTGTTGCTTCCTGACCTGCATACAGATTTCTCAAGAGGCAGGTTAGGTGGTCTGGTATTCCCATCTCTTTCAGAATTTTCCACAGTTTATTGTGATCCACACAGTCAAAGGCTTTGGCATAGTCAGTAAAGCAGAAGTAGATGTTTTTCTGGAACTCTCTTGCTTTTTCCATGATCCAGCGGATGTTGGCAATTTGATCTCTGGTTCTTCTGCCTTTTCTAAAGCCAGCTTGAACATCAGGGAGTTCACGGTTCACGTATTGCTGAAGCCTAGCTTGGAGGATTTTGAGCGTTACTTGCATGTGAGATGAGTGCAATTGTGCGGTAGTTGGAGCATTCTTTGGCATTGCCTTTCTTTGGAACACACACATTACTAAAGTTTAAAGCTGTTAGATTTACTTGCTTTTGAAAGTGTTTTTGAGATTCCACAGTGTAAATTATGGTCAAAAGTCTTTTCTGAGTAGTGCCCTAATGCTTTCAAGCAAACATTATACCCCTGAAAAGTACACCCAAACATTGCGACATTCCTAACCCAAGGTCAGTGACGCACACATTTTGCCTCTTGTTATTCTATTTTCATAGTAATAGTGGTTTTAAAAAATCCCCCTGCCAATGCAGGAAACACAAGAGATGCAGTTTCTATCCCTGGATCATAAAGATCCCCTGGAGGAGGAAATGAAATGGTGAAGTGAAGTGAATTCGCTCAGTCATGTCCAACTCTTTGCGACCCCGTAGACTGTAGCCTACCAGGCTGCTCTATTCATGGGATTCTCCAGGCAAGAATACTGGAGAATCTTCCCAACCCAGGGATAGAAGCAGGCAGGTCTCCCACATTGCAGGCAGATGCTTTACCCTCTGAGCCACCAGGGAACCAACTCCAGTATTCTTGCCTGGAGAATTCCATGGACACAGACACACAGTGGATTTTTGCAAAATCTAAACCTGGCCTAGACTTCTTGTATGCCAAGCACACGTTGTAAATAGTAGGTTGGGCTTAGAGTTTAATCTATAGTAGTATCTCATTGGAAATTTCCTATACACATTTTAAAAGAAAGTAACTTTGATCTTCCTTTTACCTAGTCTCCCCTCATTTCCAGGTTGATGGTAGAGGTATAAGCCATGTTTCTTTTCAGTAATGATTATACATACTTTAAAAATCATTTCCCTATACCTTTTCTCCTTTGAGCTTTATAAAACAAAAATACCTGAGCCTTTACTGTTCCAATTCATATTTAAGCCCCAGGAGAATAGTTATTTTTGAAAGCCATAGTATTTTATTTCCAAATCTCTAGTGTGTGTTTTCTGTGTGTTCATGTACATGTATGTATATATCTGTGCATGCATGCTCAGTTGCTCAGTTGTGTCTGACTCTCTGCGACCCATGGACTGCAACATGCAGGCTCCCCTGTCCATGATACTGCCCAGGCAAGAGTACTGGAGTAGGTAGCCATTTCCTCCTCCAAGGGATCTTCCCAACTCAGTGATCAAAGTCACATCTCCCGCATTGGCAGGCTGAGTCTTTACCTCTGAGCCACCTGGGAAAAGGAGAAAGAAAGTGAAGTCGCTCAGTCGTGTCCTATTCTGCAACCCTACAGACTGCAGACCGCCAGGCTCCTCTGTCCATGGGATTCTCCAGGCAAGAATACTGGAGTGGGTTGCCATTTCCTTCTCTAGGGAATCTTCCCGACCCGGGGATCAAACCCAGGTCTCCCACACTGCAGCCAGACTCTACCGTCTGAGCCACGAGGGCCTGTCCAGCCACCTGGAAAACCATGTGTATATTTGTATATACATGTATATATCGTGCTAGTCCAGTGAAGTTTATAGGAAAAACCGCTTTCCTCTGATATTGTTGACACTAACGTAGTCAGAATATAAATTGTTCAGTGCTCTGTTTTAGGCATTGTTGTGGAAAGACAGGGGGCTATATAAAATAATCCTTACTTTCTCTGGGAGAGACCAGTGTGTAGTCAGCTGAGGATTCCTGAGAACATTAAATGAGCAAATGCATTATAAATCATTTGACCTAGTGCTTAGCATATAAATAAATGTTTGATTTTACTCATTGTTACAAAATTGTAAACTGTTATAAAAATAATAAACTAAAACTTTATTGTTATACCTCTTTTCATTTGACTTTCTTGGTCCCGTTCCTTCTTGCATTTTATCTAACTTTTCTAACTCCTTTGTTGTAAGTTCTTGGTCTTTGTGTCTCCTCTCTTCCTGTCCAGTCTCTTTTCCATTATTCCCTAGGTCAATGTCATCACCTTCTACTGAAATTCATTGCCGTCTAATTCTGCAAAATCTCTTAGCTCACTTAGGAAGGAAAATGACATGATCCAGCAGTGTTTCAGGAACTAGAAATCTTGTTGCCACTCTGAAATATAGCTTAGAAGACCAAAGAGTGGAGTAAGCTATCAGATAAGAGATTACTGTGTTACTTCAGTTGTCCATATAGCAAGGACCTGAACAAGGATGTTGTGGGAATAGAAGGGGGGTTAATGCGAGAACACTTGCGGGAGTAATCAGTAGAGCTTTGCCACGGATTGTATATGGTGAGGAAAAGAATTGAAGGCCTTGAGATTTCTAGCTTCAGAATCAGTCCTGTACTATTGGTAATTAACATATAGATATATTATTGTGTGGGAGGCAGAGGGTTGAGTTTTGGGCAAGGTGCTTTAGCAGCATGTCACTGTCAGACTATTCCTTTATTTGTTGCAGTCCCACCCACTCATCCTCCCCCTCACTCACTCCCTGAAACCCATGCTGTTAGTCTGGGAGCTTCCCTTTAAGAAGGGCAGTTTCTATCTGGTCAGAATTAGCACTGGAGGCTGAAGCGCTGCAGAGCAGCCTCTTGTTTCCCACCCGCGTTCGCATTGGCCTCCTCTCTGGAACCTTCCAAAAAGATTACTTAGAGTAATGTTCACCACCGTTGCTATCGCCCACCCACTTCTGGGATAGTAACAGATAAATTTTTTATTTTTATATAAAGTAAATGGGGCAACTTGGCTGGGCTCTTTGAAGAAAAATAAAACTTTATGAAGTGTTTGTGATTAAAACATTAATCAATGAGTAGAGTAATACCTCATTCATCTAGTATTACTGGGCAATAAATATTCTAAATAAGACAATTGAAACTTATTCCCAAATCTGTTTCCATGTAGACTTTATGTATATAGAGCTTTTAATACTATTTTTATATATACTATGTAGATTATATAAATAGCTCCAAATCTGTTTCTTTATAATGTTTTATATGACTTACTGCCTTCTGAGAACATTTCTCCACCCTAACTTTACCTCCTGTTCTGCTTTTTGTTCCAGAGTTTCAGAATGAGAATCAGGAGTCCCTGATTCTAGTCTGTGGTCTAAAAGTAAATTCTTGTTTTCGGATCTTTTTTTTTTTTTTGGTTGTTTTTTTACCATTGAATCTGTGAAATCTGGATTTGTGCCTAGCATAGAGTAGATGCTTAGTATTTTTTGAATGAATCATTGTTTTATGCCTACTTTAGCACTCTTTCCCTGATTTATTACTTGGAATTCATCACTGCCTAGTAAATAAATTTCTGAGTTTTTAATATAATATGACTAGGTTCTAATTGAGTTGAATTATTAATATTAAACTTCCCTTATGAGCCTGTTTTTTCTGCTTAGTAGAATTTTCAGTCCTCTTGATGCATTTTCTGATCCTTAAACTTTTGAAAGAAATGATCTTCTACTACTTGGTTTATTAAGAATGAGTAAGTTAGTCACTCAGTCGTGTCCGACTCTTTGGGACCGCATGGACTATAGTCCACCAGGCTCCTTTATCCATGGGATTCTCTAGGCAAGAGTATGGGAGTGGGTTGCCATTCCCTTCTCCAGGGGATCTTCCCAACCCAGGGATTGATCCTGGGTTTCCCACACTACAGGTAGATTCTTTACCATCTGAGCCACCAGAGAAGCCCTTATTGAGAATAGTTTCTTTACTGAATACATTCTGTGGGCCTGTATTACATATAGGCAGTGCCACTATGTACAAGTATGTCACCCATGTCCCCAGGGATCTTACACTTTAGATGAAGAGACACAGAAGTGGAGCTCTAAGAGTATAATTACATTTGGGGTCATGCAGCATTGATCCACAGGTGCATTAGGAGTTCTAGGAAAAGGAGGATCCATGTGGACTGAAGTAGTAGAAAAAGAATGCAGAAAGGAGATGGAACATGAATTGCTTTTGAAAAGGTAGTTAAGATTTTGACAAGCATCCGGTGGAGAAACAACATCCTAAGATAGAGCAGTAGTGTAGTCAGGAATGAAAACAGGGTCGAACATGTTTAGACAAAGCCAAGATTTCTCTGAGTGTGGGGACTAGAGGGAAGTTAAACTAACTAGATTTAATAGGGTTTTACTCTAGACTCTAAAACCCTGAAGAGGATCTGAGGACAGAATTTAGAGGAGTCCCTGCATTTAGATGAAAAAAAAGCTCTTTATATTGTTACTAACAATAACCTGTAACTGAAATTTAACCTTTCCTTCCATTATGATTTTAACCAGTAAAGCACAGTAGTATTACCAGTCCTGTGATTTTATTAGTCATAGAAAAAACACAAATATTATGTTTACTGTTTTGGCTACCTCTGAATATAGTTTATGCAAATTACTACTTTAAAACTAGTTGTTATTATACCCCACTGGAGTTTACATGTTGGGTGTTAGTAAAGAAGTTGATACATAAATATATCAAAAATATGGGTTCTGAAAAACACTTGGTGATTTTCAGTATAATTGATTTTCTTTGTGATCACTGATTTTATTTTACTCATTTAAAATAAAGCTGGCCTTCTTCGTAATCCTATGTACTGTGTTTTATGTATTTCAAGTCTTTCTGAGAGGCGATATGTAGCTTTCTCCCTGCCAAGTGAGGCTCCAAGGTACCAGTTCCAGTAGAACCAAACTCAAGAAGGAAGGCCTTGAAAACCACACTGAGAAGTTTTAGTTGAAGTGATAAACAGGGGAGGAACCTAGTATATTTTTCATTTGCTTTTGTTGTTTTAACAAAATTGTGTATTTACTCTGTATTGTGTATTTACACAATTTTTTAAATTTCATCAAGTTGGAGAAAAGAGAGCCTCTTCTTAGCTTACAGTTATAGATAAACTAAACTTTAAAAGTGCACAGAAGTTCAAATATAATACCACAGTCACTATCTTTACCCTCTTATTATATATCGGTTCCAGTTTCTTAAGTTCTTGTGCAAAGCAGTGAAATATTTAGGGTGGTTATATAGGAACCTCTCTTAATCTGCTCTTCTATACATGTTTGATCAAATGTGAAGGGCTTCATGGCTGGGATATAAGCTGTGGGTCTGGTCATTTCTAAGTCGGACGATTGGGATAATGGGATAGCAGATAGGGTGGAGCAGAATTGGCAGTTGTGGTATTTGGAAAGAAGAACCTATAGGACTTGGTGGCAGATATGAAGGCTGAAATGCATGGAGTGGTGTTAGGGAAAGTATCAAAAGGAAAGTTAAGAACAGGACGCTTGAATTGTTGTGTATATATTGTATATTATGTAACACCCCCAGCAAAGTTTGAGGCATCACCCAGTATTTAAACACTAGTATTTCTGCAGTGGAAAATGGAAATGTTTCAGTAAGTAGGCTAAATAAAGCCTGTAAGTAGCTTCACATCAGTTCAAAGCAGATTTTTGCCACTATCAGATGAGCTTTGACATGAAACTTAATAAATCTTTTCAGAACTTTTTAGATTTTGGAACTACAGAAGTAATTGTGAGCTGTATTGACTGTAATATCCAGTGAGGAGAGTCTTAGGAGTGGTGTTTTGAGGAATATTAGTTATTGGGTGGATGAAATTTGAAGCAGTTGAGAAAAGTAAAAGAAAGCAAGAGAAAAGGTAATTTCATTTTTCAGGTTAACAAGAAAATTGCTATTTCTAATGAAAACAGAAAGTTGAAGAGGGGAAGCCAATTTGGGGAAGTTTAAGTTTAAACTTCAGCACAATTAAGAGGGAAAAAAAATCTTACTTCACATGAGATACCCTTTTACTTTTCATGTATTCTGTATCATGGGTAAACGAGCTTAGTAGTTTAGAAGTGTTGCGGTGGAAAATTTCCTTTTAAAATAAGCTCTTAATTTTCAGAGCCTGTAGACGCTGATGTTGAGATATGAAAGTACTTCTAGCTTGGGAGTGGTTGGAAAGGTATTCCTATATAAGTAGGGTTGTGGCTCTGCTTGCTAAAAAAAGAACCTGGCCGATAGACTGAAAGGAATGGAGTAAGGTAGGGAGTCCTCTAACAGGATGCTTGTGTGTGTGGCTGAATCATTAGTATGGCTGTTTTTATAATCATGTGAATATATTCAGAAGTAGTAATTGCTGGAGAAGCAGTGCTAACTGACATGTTTTCAGTGCTTACCACATACCAAGCCCTATTTTAGGCCATGTTCAGCAGACAGTCTGGTGGCATCTGTTCCTGCCTTGTAGACAAGGCTGTGGTTATCAACCTAGGTGGGAAGCATTAGGCTGGAGAGTGGTATAATTTAAAAATCTGGAAGATAGATAACTAATGCATGAGTTTGTGAAATTGAATGGGTTTTAAATTTATTGCCATTCTGTGACTTTAAAAAAAACCTTTGGTGAATGGACTCATACATTAGTATTGTCATACTAGAAATATGGACAAGTATCTTTAACAAAAATGAAACAGGGTCCAATCATTACTCTTGAAATTTGTTTAGTTGCTTTCTGTTTACTATATATAAATATGCTGTATAAGTGTACATTTTATGATTCATAAGTTTAAAAAGGCAAATATTGTCTTAAACTTTTATTCAAATCCTGCTAGTGACTTGTGTGAGTTGAACTTTATGTTTTTCTTCTATTAAATAAGGATGTTGGACTAAATCTCAAAGGCCCTTTCAACATTGAATTCTATGATTCTGATTGTTTAATTTTCATCAGAACAGAAAGCAGCTTCTTAAAGAAGCCTCTCCCTAGATTAGTACTACAAGTGTAGATAAGATACCAGAGGAAGAAGTGAAAGAAGAAATGTCATAGTTTGTACTTAAATCCTTTTGACAAACATTAAGAAGCACTGAAACAAGGAACCTTGGAAACTAGAAGAATGTGTAGTGTTGACCAGAAAAGTTTTCAAGAAGAGCATGATCAGAAAGCATTCAAGTTATGAGTCAAGCTAATAAACTACAGAGGAAGGAGCCCTGGGCCTGAAGTTAGAAAGCCACAACTACATTTCTGGCTCTGACTCTGCTGCTTCTTGGAGTTTTGATGATCAGAAAATTACTTAATTTTTCTGAACCTTGAAAGGAGAGTAATAAGTACCTGGCCTTACTTGGTTTTTCATAAGAATCAAATGATATGGTAAATTAGGTGGCACTAGTGGTAAAGAACCCACCTGACAATGCAGAAGATGCAAGAGATGCAGGTTTGATCCCTGGGTCGGGAACATCCCTTGGAACAGGGCATGGCAACCCACTCCAGTATTGCCTGGAGAATCACTTGGACAGAGGAAGCTGGCGGGCTCCAAATCACAGAGTTGGACACAACTGAAGCGACTTAGCACACACACACGCAATAAAACTTAAAATATTCTGTGGCCTTTCTTTTAAAAAGCAAAATTTAGCTGAGTACAGAGTAGCAATTTTAATAAATAGCTTTGTAAATAAATACTTGCTGAACAAGACTTAACTAGTAAAGAAAATTTTTGTGGTACGAATTTGTGCATGATGTATGTTTAGGATGGTTAAGACTTAAGCATATTCATAGGTTGAAGTGAGAGACTGAAAAGAAAAGGTGTTGGTTTTCTCAAAGAAACAGGGAAAAAAAAGGATAGGATCTGGAGCCACAAATGAAAATGCTGGTCTTAACTGGTAGAGATACTGTTCCTTATGAAAAGCACCAGATAATTATGTATTTCAGAACATAGAGGGAAAAAAGTAAGCTTCCATATTCTTTTTACAAAACCAAGATAACATAAAATATGAGCTAAAAGAAGATTACATACCAGTCTCACATAATGCAAAAAATGCATAATAAAATCAAATGGAATCTAGCATTACATTAACAGAATTCTACAAATGAGTGGTATTCCCGTTAGGAATAAATCAAATTAAGTTATATTAGGTGATGGGACATGTGAATATCCTGAGGGATATCAAAAGAAGGGAAATCAACATTTATTTCTAATAAGAATCCTTAGTGAAGCAAAAATAAATGAACATAGATATATAAGATTTTATATATCTCAGACCAGAAGCCAGCATTTTGTTACTAGAAATGGTGAGGTACTAGAATTTCTATTTTAGTATTTAGGGAAATACTAAATTCCTTTTAAAAACTCATGAATCAAAAAGGTCTGGCTGGCATTACTGTTACATAACATTGTCTTGAGAAAGCTGGCCAATATAATTAGACCAAAAACAAAATAAGAGGTGTAATTATTGAAAGGGAGGAGGCACATTTATTTGTAAATGACAGTTTATATCTGGAAAACCCAAAAGAATCAACTGAAACATTATGTGAGTAATGAGATTTCCAATGTGATAATCTGGTTATCAAATAAAAACACCCCAAAATTAATGGTTTATCTAGAAAAGTGTTTCTTTCCATGGTCTATAAACTAAAAGCCTATCCATATGGATTAATGAATGGGAATCCTCATTCTTAAATTCTCTTTATTATGCCTTCTGGCAAAACTTACTTATCATCTCTAAGTAAGTTCATCTCTAAGTCTATTTTGAGTAAGATTCTTTCCATGTTAACTTTTAAAACCTCTGAAATAAAGTTGTAGTAGTGAACACATTTCAAGTAAACTTTAAGAAAAGTTTTTTTTTCTTTTTAGAATTCCTTGTGGCTTGTGATACTTGCTGTATTACTTGGTAATGCCAGGGAAGGTGTAATCTGAGCTCTGAACCATATTTGGTAAATAATAATTTTATGAGGAACCCACTGTTCTATCAGTAAGAGGAAAATTATTGCTCAAATGTAAGGCTTTTCTACGCCCTTAAAGCATTTCCTGACTTAAAGACCAAGTTAGATCATATATTGATTCCTTTTGTTTTTTAAAAGACACTGTATCCCAGTTCTATAATATTTTGACTAGAGTGTGTTGACAAAAGTATTTTCTGCTTTACTTGAAAGAGGAAGAATTACATGTCTACTTACTTTTTTACCATTAATTCTGTTTATCCTAAATGTAAATTGTTGTTATTTTTATTTATCATCAGTTCTCAGAATTGAGCTCTCTCACATTTGCCTTGTTCTGGGATCAGTGTTGATAAATCAGGTTATCTCTCTTAGGATGTGATGCAGTTGAGTTATTTAAAGCTAAAGCTTGCCACACAGCTGTCGTTTCAGCATTTTATGAAAATGAAAGCTTAAGTATACTCAGATGTTTAGAGCAAAGCTTCCCAGGTGGCACAGTGGTAAAGAACCCATCTGCCATTGCAGGAGATGATAGAGTGTGGGTTCGATCCCTGGGTCAGGGCAATCCCCTGGAGTAGGAAATGACAACTCACTCCAATATTCTTGCCTGAAGAATCCCATGGACCGAGGACCCAGCAGGCCCTAGCCCGTGGGGCCACAAACAGTCAGACACAACTGAGCATATAGAAAACTGAATTGAATACCTACTGTCTGCCAGGTTGTTAACTGCTAATTCTCATGACAATCCAGTGAGGTAGGGGATGCTATCCCATTTAATAGAACAGAAACTTCTGCAGAGTTTTAGTTTGTACAGGAACCAGATTTGGAACCTAGATCTTTCTCTACCAGAATATTTTCATCTACAGCATGCCATTACAAAAGGTGGAAAATTGACCTTGTCCTTAAAAACTACTTTCATTCTCTTTTGCTTTGTTGTGTCCCTAGAAATGCAGGGAGTTAAGTTCTTTACATCCTTGTCTTCACTACATTTTGTCCTGTTATAATCCTCACCATCTGCCATCATTGGACAGCAGCAGAAGATTCAGTTTATTTTGACTACTGTGGGATCGAGTCTCTTCTTTCATAGACACTCCTAAAATTATCAGCTTGCCAAGCATAAGAACATCATTTGTAGGCCCTAGTAATCTAATTAGTACAACAGTCTAACATTTTTAATAGCCTACCATTTCTGTAACCTTTGTACTTGCAAGTTTTCTTGTGTGTGTTTTAATAATGTGGACCTAACCAAAAAAAAAAGAAAAATCATTGACTCTATTTTGGTAATGGAAAAAAGAATTTCTAGTGTGGTTAAGAACCACATTTATGAGCTGTTCTTTGCGTCCCTCTTTAAGAATTACCAAGTGTTTTTAAAAATTGGAACTTTATTTCACTGCTTAGATGTATCTAAAGCATTTCTTAAGAAAAGTCTGAGAACTGATTGTAGAAATTTAGGGAAACAGAAGGTAATTGGAAATAAGATAGCAAAAGAGAAGAGTAAAGTGACTTAAAAATGAGAGCTTTACAATTCCAGTCTTACTAATGAAAATGAGCTTACCGCTGGTTTTCTCATTCTATATACTCTGGTCCCATATTGGACAGTCTGTTGCTGAAAGCCAGTAGAGATTTCATAAAGGCTACTGGTTTAGTTTCTAGAATTGGGAGTTTAGAGTGGAGTTTGGTAGATTAAGACAATGAATTAAGTAATGCAAATAGCATCTTTTGGTAACTTGTGTTTAAGAGAGTCTTCCATTTAAGAATATTTCCTACGCGAGACACTGGGGACTCCCTCACTGCTATTAGCTCACAATGTTATCTGGTCACATTTCTTGTTCTGCCTACCTCTAGTTTACTCTAGTTTCTCTTCTGCTTTCAAGGCTCCAGACCCAGTTCCTGGACCTGCCCTGGAAAAGAAGTATCCAGTAGAGATGAGCTCACTGCAGTTACTTAATTAAAAATTTGTAAGCTGCAAAAATGGCAATGGGCCAATCAAGAACAGCTACCATTTGAATTTTTCTATTTCCAGGTATGCTAAAGTCCATGGCACCAGTCAAGCTTAGCCGTGTAACTGCCTTACTATGAAATCTATAATAACCAAAACCTTACTTTTAAAACTTTGGTCATCTTGCTCACAGTTTAGTAACATCCCTAACCACTGGGTGACATGCAACTAGTATTGACTTTAACGTACCTTTTGCCTGACTATTTCTAATTTAACTTATTTGTAACAGCAAACTAATGGAAAAACAAAGAAAAATTAATTGGAAATGCTATTGAGTTAAGCCCTGTAAAAATGTACAAAAAGTACTCTGGTCTTCATTGAGAAGTACAGAAACAACCAAACTCTCTTCCATTAAGAGGTTCACATATGGTACAAGTAATTGAGAGAATTAAATAAATGAAGGTCCTCAACTAATCTACACTGTGAGTGCCTTCACATAAAGAGTTAATATGGTCTTCAAAAATGGGGGTGGGGGTGGGAGTGGGGAAATTGAAAGAAAATTCCTGGATAGAATCAAGTAATGTATTATGTAATAGTTTTACCTGAAGAATTTAATTCTGTTTTAAATGTAAGTATATAACTAGTATTTGCTATATTTTTACTTGATTGCCCAAAAGAAACCAGACGAGAAAGTCATCAGTAGTTGGAGTTGTCGTGGAAGGTAACCGCAAAACTAAATATTAAGGTTTCTTACTACCTTAGATTTTAACTGAGAAAAAACTACTTGTGAATGTTTAGAGGGCTAAGTTAGCTTTTAAGGACATTTATCACTTTTACTAATTCATATAGATTTAGGAACAGTTATTCCATAAAAGGTGACTTTATTTGCTAGAGGGTAGATGACCATACATATCTTTTGATTTTAAGTTCAGTTCAGATAAGTTAGAGATTACCCAGAGTTGAACAAAGGAATTTTATATCCCAGTTGTGATTTTAAAAGATGATTCTGATATCCTAGCTTATGCTTTGTATGCCTTCCTCCAGTGTTAATGCATAATGAATTAATGTCAGCCAGTCTTGTCAACATTAGGTCACTGATTCTGTGCCACTTCATTTGTTTAGCACTGAAAAAATTATATCTCACTGAGTGCTGAATTAGGGCAGGAAAGAGAGCTACTACCAGAGTTACTAGGGTCGTTACCACTGGTAGATGAATTGAAGGGGAGATGAGAGAGAATTGCTCCTGAATTTGAAGTCTTACTAGTTATCACTGGGGCTATGAGTAATGGTGAAAGTTTTCTACATCATTGAATGTAAATTGTATATAAAATAGTTTATTAGGTTCGCTAAGGATGTAAAAATAAATTAACCTTGTTTTCAGTGGGCTTGTGGACAAGTAATACCATAAAAAAGTATCATAATAGAGGTGGAAAAAACTGTAGACAAAGTAATATTTCTACTGAGCCTTGAAGAGTAGATAGAAATCTTTAGCAAGAAAGACAAGAATATTCCTAAGTTGTAGCAGTCAAAGTATATAATATGTTCTAAAAATTGTAAACACTCCAGTATGCCTGCAGAATAGTAGGGTATAGAAGGATATGATGGATGGTGGAGCTATGCCACACATGCTTTCAAATGTATGATGAAGGAGTTTGGATTTAGTTAGTAGGTCATGAGAATCCATTGCAGATTTATTTCTTAGCATTCTCGCACTTAAGTCAGTGAATCTTTTGAAAAGCTGACTGCAATAGAGTGAGGGTTGAAACTTGAAAAAGTTAGAGATTTGGCAGTAGCAATACCTATGAAGGCCAGCACTTACTCTTTTTTGATTAGGCATCATGTGTGAAGAATTTTACCTGTAATATCTCACTTACTCCTTACAGGAATGTTGTGAGAACTGAAATAATACAGGTTAACATTGTTCAGCACAGAACCTGATCCATGGTGAGTCAGTGATCACGCTGTAAGCTCAGAGGAAAGTGCCCTTGTCCGCCTTTATGTGTGAACATTTAAATCCCATCTGTCAAGACTCCTGATGGTTGAGCATTGTTGCAGTTATTAAGTGTATCAGTAACAATTTCAGCATTGATAGCATAGGCATAGAGTTATTTGAAAGTACATTGAATTGGCTCAGTTCTGGTACTTTCAAATAATTCTTTCTATGCTGCTCCTATTCTCTGACCCCCCATATCAGAATACAAGTAGTGTTATGGGGAAATACATAGAAAATATATAGGAAATATTTTTATAGGGAAAATACTATGCTCTAGTCTCCATTGTTTCTGCTTACTTATACAAAAATACATGAATATATATTCTTATAAAAAATTGAAACATAACAGAGATGACTGTATCTCCTTGGACCACCTTCTGTCTGTGTGTTCCTTTCCCCAGCCAGGTCTCCAAAATAATTAGTGTGTATCCTTTCAGAGCATTACCTGTGCATTCATATAAAAATATCTGTTTCAAACTTTTTTTGGTGTCTTTTTTTTTAACACAAAGGGCATCACTATACATGAGTTTTGCATCTTTTTTCATCGAGTAATGTCTTAATAGGCCTTTGCATATAATTATTTGTCTCTCTTAACTCGACTTAAAAATTGCTGTACCTTGATTTACTCATTCATTCCTAAACGGTTATTCAGATTGTTCTTTTAGTGATATACACTGAAGTGACATTCTTACATCCATGGAGTCGCAAAGAGTCGGACACGATGGAGTGACTGAACTAAACTGACATTCTTATATGCTCCTCTTTAAACACATATGCTTGTCCGTAGGTTGGACACTTTATATTGTTATAGATGGAGCTCTGGTACTTCATTATCAGCAACAAATT
Organism: Cephalophus harveyi; assembly: GCA_006410635.1. Lineage (NCBI taxonomy): Eukaryota > Metazoa > Chordata > Mammalia > Artiodactyla > Bovidae > Cephalophus > Cephalophus harveyi. The sequence goes on from SJYT01017405.1 coordinate 174,771, forward strand.
TTCATTCCCAGCTGATGATAGTGACACCACAGTTGGGAACTGGCCTAGAAAGCAGCTCTGCTACTGACTTAGCTGGAAGTGTAAATACACTTCTTAATACATCTTTCCATTATTCTCTTCAGTTAAAAAGAAAAAAAAGTGGAATAACATTTCTCTGCTTCACGTGTGGGGATGATAAAGTGAGATAAATGCTGTAAGAAGTCTCATATAAATCTGAATTCTACTAGTTTATGATTTTTCTCAAAAGCAGAAACTATATTTTGTTCATCTTTGCATATTTAGAGCACATTACCTGGCTTACAGTGGGCAGTGTTTGTGGAATCATTCACAGACATTAAGGTGAACCAAAAAGTAGATTGTATTTATGAAAATTCCAGGCCAGTAGAGTTTTCTTAGATCTTATACATAATCTGGAATCTGTGCATTTTTCATTGAAGACTTTCTACCTTTTTAGCCTTATCTCACTTCCCTTCTGCAGTACAGCTATAATTCTTCAAATTTATCCTATTCTTTCATGGTCTTTTCCCTAACACAAACAGTTGTCAGTGATATCCTGCAAGACTCTATGATTTATCTGTAATGGCCAAGTCCAAGTACTGCGTTCTCTGTGAACTTTCTCCTGCCTCTCCTCAGTTCCTGCGTTTTAGGCACTACTGCCTCCTGATCTCCACTGCTGCTTGTACACCTCTCAGTGCCGCACAGTGAATGTTACTGAACGACTGCATGCCTGCCTCTGGGACTGTGTGGAATGTCACAGAACCAGGCAGGGCTTGGAACTTCAGAGATAAATTAGGTGGATCTGGAAAGTGAGAGGCATGTTATTCTTGCTCACTTGTGGGATTCAGCACATATGGGGCAGGGGAAAGCAATTAAGATCATCTATGATTGCCCATGTCTACCCTACTTCTCTAGCTTCACCCTGCATCACACTTTTTCCCTGTTCCTCTCACTCCCTGCACTTTAACATGAGCCAGCTACTTGTGGTTACCCAAACTTGCCATGCTGTCTGATTCAAGTCTTTTCCTGGGCAGCTACTTATGTTTGAAATTTTCTTCCCCTCTTGCCCGTCCACCTGTCCATATTTTTGTCTTCTAAGACCCAGCTTAGGTGTTGCCCTCTTTAATTAATCCTACCCTAAACTCTCCACTTCCCTCAGAATTGATTGGCCCCTCCTAGCAACACAGCTCAGTTACAGTTCAGTTATTATGTTTACTTGTTGATGTATTTGTCTTCCTCTACTAAAATGTAAATTTCTTGAGTGTTGAAAAGTGTGCTTTTATTAATTTTAATATTTTCAGCACCCACTATAGTAGAGAGTGAGTAGTAGACACACAACAATTGTTTGCATAAGCAATGTATATACTATATATAAAAATATATAACAATAATGCATTAGAAACGTGTCATAAATCAAAATGTTGAATAGATGATCACTTTCATATATGTTCATAGTTTATATTGTTATGAAAGTCATTCTAGATTTATGGATAAGTATTACATAATGAGATTTCTGGTTCTTTATTCAATTATATGATATTAAATATTCTCTAAGGGCATCTATAATTGGAGAATTGTGAAATATCTTTATATATAATAAATATGTTGAGATAGAAGTGTCTGTACAGTTTTGAAATTATTCTTGATCATCTAATGTAAAATTCATCCCCCATAACTATAACAAGATTAACAACCGACTTTTTAACAGTTTCATAGTGTTAGATTTGAAAGACTGGCACATACTTAACACGATTATGTTAAGTTCGATGAGATGAACAGAAGAAATGGCCAAGTAAGGGGCTGAAACTGCATGGGAATCAGTTGGTGAAATTTCTTCTAACTTTCTCTAAATCTTCATCTTAAAATGTCAATTTAGATTAATATTTTAGCCAAGTTATTGTAATTTTCACATGTCATTGAGTCTTACTTAGTTCATTCCAATTGTTTATGGTGGATGTAAGATGAAAACTGGTTCTTCCAAGTGCTTTCATTTTCTTTTCTGCTCTTTTTTTCCCTTTACCTATAAATGGGAGCTCATTATCATATCATTTATTTATATTGTGCTTCCTTTTAAAGATATTTATACAGGAGATGGATTATCCAAAAATTATATTAAAAGGGGCATACTCAGAAGTAACTTTGTTTCCATCTTAAAGCCCTAATGTATTGGAAAATAATAATGAAGTATGAATTGGAAAATACACACAAGGTAGTTAGTTATATAATATGTTTTGATGAATTATAACCATTCTGCCTTAGATTTATTGCACTTTTCTTGATCCTTAGAAAATGGTAGCACTCACCACAAAACCACAGTACATAAATTGCCAAGTGTGGCTGACTTGCACATTCCTTTTAGAGGAACTTATAACTGCTAAACCTTTTAACCATAAGAAATGGTCAGTATTCATGGACTTGAGGCAGTGTATTAATGAGTAAATTGGAAATTTTTTTTTAAGAGGAGATAGAGTGGGCCATTATGTTACTTGTTAGCCATTCGACATGTATAAAATTACACTATTAATATTTATTGTTTTTCTATAGAAAATAAATTACTATAGGCTTGTAAAGTTGAGAAATACATTTTCTGGTAACAATCCTTTGTTCCCTTTAAGCTTTTAAGTAACACTAAATCTGTACATGATAAGTAATTCAAGTAAGTAGCATTTAGGTGACTTAATTTGGTGTGTTTCTATTATTTTATTATTGCAAATATCTATGTAAAGTGATTCAAGACTACAGCAATTCTATGCTAAAGTTTATGCTAAAGATGGATTATACTTATTCTCTTTTTTGTCATATATGATGATAGTATTTGAATTTTAGATTTTTAAAAGTTCCAAGAAATACAATTCTAATAATTTGCTGTTTAAAGTAATTTTGAAATTTTCATTCAATTACATTTGTAGATTATTTTAAAATTAATCAAATGTGAAGCATCAACTATTATATACCTGCTTGACATTTGAGGAGATAGTTACGTCATCAGTAATGAAAGAGGTACTTAAAATAGTGTATATAATTAGAAAGATAATACTTTTTTATTTTTTTTTTTCAGTTTACTTCTGAAATTCTTATTAAGGCCAAAAAGTTTCAAAACTTGCTTTAACTTCAAAAAAAATTAGCAGCTAACTCACTACACAGTCATCAGCCAGTCCACAGAAGAGACACAAGTTAAAATTAGTAATAAAAACTATAACATCGTATTGACAACCAAGTATATAAGTTGAAACACTTTCCCTTCCCATTAGACGTCCTGAGAAATTTAGTAATTGTTGTTGAGGTTGCTGCCAAGTCGCTTCAGTCGTGTCCGACTCTTGTGTGACCCCATGGATGGCAGCCCACCAGGCTCTCCCATCCCTGGGATCCTCCAGGCAAGAATACTGGAGTGGGTTGCCGTTTCCTTCTCCAGTGCATGAAAGTGAAAAGTGAAAGTGAAGTCGCTCAGTCGTGTCCAACTCCTAGCAACCCCGGGGATTGCAGCCCACCAGTCTCCTCTGACCATGGGATTTTCCAGGCAAGAGTAGTGGAGTGGGTTGCCATTGCCTTCTCCGGTTGCTGAGGTTATGTGTCCCCTAAAAAGCACCACTATAGTCAAAACTAAAAAATAGAACCCCACAGGACTTAACAAGAAAAATGTAATGGAAGTACAACACTCAGAATGTCATCAGTGAACATTTTAAAAAGTAGAAACCTTAGAAGGCATGATGCTGTAATTTTACACATGTCAGATGGCTAAGAAATATGTGTAAGTACTTATATAATATTTATACAGATAGATACTGTAGTTTGCTTTTAAACAGTCCTCAAGTTTGCCTTATAGAAGGAACTTTCCCGTAGTTGTGGAAGCTTGTTATTGTGACGTGAAGAATGATTTTTTGAAATTGGAAAGAAAGTTGAACACAAGTTGTGGATGGGTGTGACTGATTCCTCGAAGCTGAGGTTGCTGGCAGATGTTTGAGGTGTGTTCGTATTTACATTTTGAGTGTTCATAGGCAGCTGGTTTCAGCTGAGTGTGGTTTTTTGCATTCACCTAGTGTTTCTGACCGATGAATTCACAGCAGAATTCATTTAGTGCTCAAATTGTTGCCTAATATATCAATTGCATTGATGCAGTTTCAAAACAACTATTATAGCAGCACTCACATATAGCCAAGGGTAAGACAAACACTGTAGTTTGGAGGGATAGCTACTACTTTTTATAGTAGTCTTTAATCTAGATGTATTCTGATCTTTATTTAGAGATTTATTACAACAGATACTTACTGAGTATCCACTACTTGCCTTCCACTTTCTAAATATTTAAGATACGGCAATGAACAAGATAGTCTCTCCACTTTGAAACTAATATTACTTGTGTAAAAATTTCTGTTTGTTGTCACAGGTTGGTTTTAAGAGGTAAAATTGGATAGATGAGCGGACCTCTGGTTTAAAAAAAAGAGTCTACTGGGCATCAAGACTTTTCTCTAACTCCCTAAATTATATACGTTTACAAGATAATTTTCTAGGGGCCTGTCCAGGTCGAGATTGCATTGTTTATAGAAAAAAATTAGTATCTCTAGAGGTCACTATGGAAATCAGAGTTAAGTTTTAGGATAGTATACATGTTAAAATGGAACAACCTCTTACCTTATTGTCGATAAGCTAAAGGAGAGTCCCAGTGCAGTTGAGAAGTGAATTTTAGTTTTATATATTTTGTCCTGTTCTTCCATGATATTCAACATAAGCTATATTTTTCTTTGTTGTAGTAGTAAATTTGTTCTGGTAAAACTCAACCATGTACAAACAGGGCAAAGATGAAATACGTATATCAATTTACATAATGATAGGCTAAACCATTCATGTATCTCAAGACCTTCTATAATAAAAGCCACTGTACACTTGCAGCCTTCATCAACCTTTCTCATCTTCTCTTGTAGATACTCCCCACCCGAAACTCTTTCTTCTTAATCCTCTTTCCTCCTGTCCCTCCTCCTTCTAGCCAAACAGGTGACTGACTCATTGTCTCCAGAACCTGCCTAGTATTTATTGAATTGCCTTGCTTCATACTTCAACCTTGTGATGATTCAAGGCCCTTCCACCTCTTCCCTCAGGCCTGAGAGCACTCTGAACACCTATAGCACAGATTATACCACTTATCTGGCACGTATTTTCAACCTAATATTTGGTTTTCAGGTAGCTTTGTCTGAGTTATCCAATTAAGACAAATGATTTATCCCGTATACATGGGAAAGGAAGGCCTCAAAGGCTTTGTTAGCAAAGTAATGTCTTTGCTTTTTAATATGCTGTCTAGGTTGGTCATAAATTTTCTTCCAAGGAGCAAGCGTCATTTAATTTCATGGCTGCAGTCACTATCTACAGTTATTTTGGAACCAAAAAAAAAGTCTGTCACTGTTTCCATGTTTCCCCGTATATTTGCCATGAAGTTATGGAACCAGAGTTTATACTTAACCAACTATTTAATTGTCTCATCTTACTAAATGAGACAACCCCTGCTGATACAAAATTGTGGGTGAAATATTTAGCAGTGTTATTTATGCTTTTAGCTATCAACATGTTCTTTCACCAGAAAATTTTAGAAACAAATAGTTAAATCAGAATGTTGTTTCTTGAAATTCTACTGCTTAGGAAAGTTTTAAGCTTACCTGAGAGTAACCCTCTTCCAACAACACAAGAAAAGACTCTACACACGGACATCACCAGATGGTTGACACCAGATCAGATTGATTATATTCTCTGCAGCCAAAGATGGAGAAGCTCTATACAGTCAGCAAAAACAAGACCGGGAGCTGACTGTGGCTCGGATTATGAACTCCTTATTGCCAAATACAAACTGAAATTGAAGAAAGTGGAGAAAACCACTAGACCATTCAGGTATGACCTAAATCAAATCCCTTAATACTATACAGTGGAAGTGAGAAATAGATTTAAGGGACTAGATCTGATAGACAGAGTGGCTGATGAACTATGGATGGAGGTTCATGACATTGTACAGGAGACAGGGATCAAGACCATCCCCAAGAAAAAGAAATGCAAAAAAGCAAAATGGCTGGCTGGGGAGGGCTTCCAAATAGCTGTGAAAAGAAGGGAAGCGAAAAGCAAAGGAGAAAAGGAAAGATACACCCATTTGAATGCAGAGTTCAAAAAAATAGCAAGGAGAGATAAGAAAGCCTTCCTCAGCGATCAATGCAAAGAAATAGAGGAAAACAATAGAGTGGGAAAGAATAGAGATCTCTTCAAGAAAATTAGAGATACCAAGGGAACATTTCATGCAAAGATGGGCTCAATAAAGGACAGAAATGATATGGACCTAACAGAAGCAGAAAATATTAAGAAGAGGTGGCAAGAATACACAGAAGAACTATACAAAAAAGATCTTCATGACCCAGATAATCACTATGGTGTGATCTTCAACCTAGAGCCAGACATCCTGGAATGTGAAGTCAAGTGGGCTTTAGGAAGCATCACTACAAACAAAGCTAGTGGAGGTGATGGAATTCCAGTTGAGCTATTTCAAACCCTGAAAGATGATGATGTGAAAGTGTTGCACTCAATATGCCAACAAATTTGGAAAACTCAGCAGTGGGCACAGGACTGGAAAAGATCAGTTTTCATTCCAATCCCAAAGAAAGGCAATGCCAAAGAATGCTGAAACTACTGCACAATTGCACTCATCTCACACACTAGTAAAGTAATGCTTAAAATCCTCCAAGCCAGGCTGCAGCAGTACATGAACCGTGAGCTTCCAGATGTTCAAGCTGGTTTTAGAAAAGGCAGAGGAACCAGAGATCAAATTGCCAACATCCGCTGGATCATGGAAAAAGCAAGAGAGTTCCAGAAAAACATCTATTTCTGCTTTATTGACTATAAAGCCTTTGACTGTGTGGACAATAAACTGTGGAAAATTCTGAAGGAGATGGGAATACCAGACCATCTGACCTCCCTCTTGAGAAAGCTATATGCAGGTCAGGAAGCAACAGTTAAAACTGGACATGGAACAACAGACTGGTTCCAAATGGGAAAAGGAATACGTCAGGCTGTATATTGTCATCCTGCTTACTTAACTTATATGCAGAGTATATCATGAGAAACGCTGGGCTGGAGGAAGCACAAGCTGGAATCAAGATTGCTGGGAGAAATATCAATAACCTCAGATATGCAGATGACACCACCCTTATGGCAGACAGTGAAGAAGAACTAAAGAGCCTCTTGATGAAAATGAAAGAGGAGAGTGAAAAAGTTGGCTTATAGCTCAACATTCAGAAAACGAAGATCATGACATCCAGTCCCATCACTTTATGGGAAATAGATGGGAAAACAGTGGCTGACTTTATTTTTCTGGGCTCCAAAATCACTGCAGATGGTGATTGCAGCCATGAAATTAAAAGACGCTTACTCCTTGGAAGGAAAGTTATGACCAACTTAGACAGCATATTCAAAAGCAGAGACATTACTTTGCCAACAAAGGTCCGTCTAGTCAAGGCTATGGTTTTCCCAATGGTGATGTATGGATGTGAGAGTTGGACTATGAAGAAAGCTGAGTGCCAAAGAATTGATGCTTTTGAGCTGTGGTATTGGAGAAGACTCTTGGGAGTCCCTTGGACTGCAGGGAGATCCAACCAGTCCATCCTATAAGGAAATCAGTCCTGGGTGTTCATCTGAAGGACTGATGTTGAAGCTGAAACTCCAATACTTGGGCCACCTGATGTGAAGAGCTAACTCATTTGAAAAGACCCTGATGCTGGGAAAAATTGAGGGCAGGAGGAAAAGGGGATGACAGAGGATGAGATGGTTAGATGGCATCACCGGCTCAATGGACATGGGTTTGGGTGAACTCCAGGAGTTAGTGATGGACAGGGAGGCCTGGCCTGCTGCGGTTCATGGGATCACAAAGAGTGGGACACGACTGAGCGACTGAACTGAACTGAGAGTAACATTTTTTAATTCATTAATAAGACTTTGATACTAAAGGGCAGCACTTTGTCAGGTTTAAATTATGTAAATCTAAGTAGTTTATATAACATATATTACCAGTTACTCCTTTTTTAAAAGTTGGATCTCTGGGAATTTAGCTTTGCTCCGTCATTTACTTTGTATGGTACCTCCTCATCAGGAGCAGGTGACTAGAATCTTACATATCTGTATAGTCATCATTTGGGAGTTTTGTTTGTTTTTTAATCTTTCATCAAAGTTTGCTAAAAAGTAACACATCTCATCTAAATCTGTAACTTCAGTGGTAGAATAGTAATGTTTACTCATCCCCTCCACTCTCACATCTCCCCATTTCCCCTAGGGTTAGAACTGCAAGAGCTTTGCTGTTTTATTGGACTTGATGGAAAGCCAGCTTTTAGTCATACGTGATTAATATTCTATAGCTCTTTCATTAGCAACATACACACTTTTCTTCCCAAAAGACCAGTTTGGAAAGAACCTTGGTGATATAGTCCACCCCTCATAATCTATTAACTGGGTAGGCTGATAGTATTTACAGGGAAAAGTAATGTAAATATTGAATACGGATTTAAGCAAAAACTATGAAATAAGTATTTGGGCAGATGGACATAGGAGTAGAGAAGGATGGTTATATTATGGCATGAGAACTAAGTTACAAAGCTAACTCTTCATTTTCCATAGTAGGAAATCCATAGAAAATGTGTAAAATTGAAAAAAATCAAGAAGTAGTCCTATAAATCATCTTGTATAGCAATGTGAAGAAACAGCTTAGTGTTGACACTAGAGTATGGAATAGGATAAAAGTGGAGAGGCATGAGGCAGGGAAACTTGGTTTCCCCAATAAACTTTGTAATACTGTTTGGCTTTTAAAAACTGTGTACGTATGTTCTTCTTTAAATTTTTATTTAACTTTTTCATTATAGGGTAGGTCAGAAAATTAAGATATCTTAAAATCAATTTTTGTATATAATGTTTAGTATTTGGGCTGGAAGGAACGTTGGCCTTTTAGGGAAAAATTAATAATGACTATGTAATTTTCATATAAAATATAACCAAGAATATTTTTCTTTGTGTATTCTTAAATTATATGGTAGGATTGTCTCAGTCTACACTGGTTAATTAATGCCAGCACCAAGGATGCCTTTCAGATGTTTATCTGCAGCCCAGAACCCTGAGCTCCAGGTCCATCTATCCCAGCTCCCTCTGTGATATCACTGTTTTGAGGTTGTAAAGGTACCCTAGACTCAGTATGCTCAAAACTAAACTTTGTTTTGTTTTCTTGGACCTCTTCTAGTTTGTTCCTTAGTTTATAGATGGGACCAACCATCTGAACAAATAAAAAAGCAGCCTTTACAACCTCCTTCTTTACCCCAATATCTAATCCATCTCCAAGTTCTACTAAAATTTTACTTCCTAATTATCCCTTCAGTTTTTCCTTCTACTCAGTGTCCATTGCTGTCTCTACACTTACAAAGTATTAACTATTTCTTAGCTAGTTCAGTTCAGTTCAGTCTGTCAGTCGTGTCCAACTTTGCAGCCCCATGGACTGCAGCATGCCAGGACTCCCTGTCCATCACCAACTCCTGGAGCTTACTCAGACTCATGTGCGTTGAGTTAGTGATGCCATCCAACCATTTCATCCTCTGTCTTCCCCTTCTCCTCCTGCCTTCTTAGCTAGACTAAAGCATTTTTCTAACTGGTCTTCTCATTTTTTGCCATTTTCTCCATACTGTAGCCATTCTTCACACATACATGATATCTTGATCACGTCACCTTTCCTGCTTCTGAGCTTAAATCTTTCAGTTTCTTCTCGTTACCCTGAGAATAAAACCTCCAAATTTTAATGGCCTATAAAGGCACTGCATGATTCAGCTCCTACCTTTTTCTTGCTGCTGCTCTCTATAGTTTTTCCTAATATACTCCCTTGTAGTCTGTTTTTGAATGATGTGAAGGAGATGAAAAACAGTACTGTGTCAGCAATGAGATAGACTGAGATAGCAGTCAGCAGATCTGGTAGCAGAAGGCAGACAAAAGATAAAATAGTGGGCAAGTTAAAATAGTTAAATTATTAGCTTGTTTTGGTGTGTCTTTAATCCAGGAATTTCTGCGACCTGGAGAGCAAGGGTATGGACTCTAATACTTATGTATGTATCTCCAGCATGGTTATCTGCTGCGTACTAGGCACTCCTTAAATTCATGGATTGTGAATGGATGATGATAGTCCAGTTTTAAATATCCAGGTACCTCATAAATGCTCAAATTTTGTTCAGACCTGTAAATCCTGTTGCTTTTCTTTGTTGTTGTTGTTTTTTGATTTGGAGGCTATGGTCTCTTCTTGGGAGTACGGTTAACAGTTACATGTGTCAGACTACTGTTCAGTTCAGTTCAGTTCAGTCGCTCAGTCATGTCCGACTCTTTGCAACCCCATGAATCGCAGCACGCCAGGCCTGGAGAACTCCATCTCTCGGAGTTCACTCAGACTCACGTCCATCGAGTCAGTGATGCCATCCAGCCATCTCATCCTCGGTCATCCCCTACTGTTACAGTCCTGGAAAAATTCACCATAGTAAACGGTAGTGAAAATGAAGACTTGATGATTATCATAACGTGAAGTCTGAGCCATTAACTGATACTTAGTACTCTGCACTGTCATAATATTGAGAGGTTAGAAGTAAGTTGCTTACATACTTTAGGAAAGGAAATAACATGGCACATTTTTTAAATCTTTCCAGTACACTTATAGTTGGGTTTGTAGTGCTGTATATACTCTGCTGGGCTTCCCGGGTGCCTCAGTGGTAAAGAATCCTCCTGCCAGTGCAGGAGACGCAGGTTCAGTCCCTGGGTCAGGAAGATCCTCTGGCGGAGGAAATGGTAATCCTCTCCTGTATTCTTGCCTGGAAAATTCCATGGACAAGGGAGCCTGGCAGGCTACAGTCCATGTGGTTGAAGAGTCAGACGCAACTCGGCGACTTCGCACAGCACACAGCAGCACATATACTCTGCTACTATTTAAAATCATTAAGAACTTATTCTTCCCAGATTATTTGAGCTGGCAGCAGGTTAAGTGCCAAAATTTTGCCCCTGTTGTTAGGAGCATTCCTGTAAAGCATGATTTCTTTATTCTTTTCTCAGAAAAGCAGTCATTTTGCATCTTAACCATAGAAAATGCATTTCTGTTTATTATTAGAAATAATTTTCCAGATTAAATTGTAAGGTATTTCTAGGTTTTCCTTTCAAAATTAAATAAATACCTGTTTGTTTCAGCCGTGTGTTTAGTTGTAAATCTTATTCACTCACCCACAGGCTACATTTAAAAATAGTTATCTTGCTTTGTTCTTAAAGTCTGCTTTTGGTGGATGCAGAATATGGGTTAATTGTTTCTTTTCCCTTTCAGCACTTAAATTTTGTCTTTTCAATATCTTCTGGCCTTCACTGTTTTTGATGAGTAGTCAGCCTTCATTTAAATTGTTGTTGCCCTTTATTTCTTTGACTGCTTTCAGGATTTTCTTTTTCTTTGGGTTATGTGACTATTATGCCTATGTGTGATTTCTCTGGCTTTTCCTGTTTAAGACTTGGCTGATCTTTTTGATCAAGATCTTTTTGCTTGTTTGTTGTATTTAAAGCAGACTCTGACCAGTTTTATTATAGAAAATTTTTCCATGATTGACTTTTCACTAATCTGTTTTGGCATGCTTCTAATGATACCAAATCAGCTGGATCAGTGATAGCCATGGTCTGTATTCTGATATTTCCCACACCCTGTGCCCAATTCCACATTATTGCCACTGCAGATGGATACCAGTTTTGGCTGACATGGCGTAATTCTCTGTTTCAGATTTCTTCAATCTGGGCGGTTGTTAATGAGGATGACCCGTTTCACATTGCCTCATCTTACCATTTTCAGAGCCTGCATGTACCCCAACATGTGCTTGCCACTTTTCTTAAGGAGTTGGAATCTTGGGTTGATACAGAGTCTAGAGCTGAGTGATTTAGGCAACTTTATTGTCTCCCTTGTGACCACCGTCTTCCTGCTTTAGGTGTGAGATGGCTCCCAACCAAGAACAACCTCCAAGATGGACAGGGAGACAGTCAAGTTCTTCTTGATGTGTAAATTTAGATCTTTTACTAACTTGGGGAAATTTTTAGACACTGTTTCATTAAATACTTTTTTTTATCCCATTCTCTGACCCCTTTCCTTCTGGAATTCCAGTTACAGGTATGTTAAGAGTTACTGATTTTTTCTCACAGGTCCCTGAGCTAGGTTCATTTCCCTGGCTCAGTCTTTTTTTTTTTTCTCCATCCTTCAGGTGCTAATGATTTCTATTGCTGTGTCTTCAGGTTCACTGACTCTTTTGTCATTTCCAATTTGTGATTAAACCTAGCCAGTGAATTTTATTTCAGACATTTTATTTTTCACTTCTTGAATTTGCATTTCTTTTATAGTTTTTTTTTTTTTTTTTCCTTGACTGAGAAATCTAAGCATATTGGCCCTTACATTCCTGAACATAGTTAAAATAGCTGCTTTAAAATCCTTATGTGCTAATTCTAGCATCTGGGTCGTCTTGGGCTTGGTCTCCCTCAGTTGCCTTTCTCTTGACAATGGGTCAGTTTTTCCTGTGTCTTATGTGTAATAATTTTAGATTATAACTTGGATGTTATGAATGACACATTGTAGAGACTGAAGTTTATTGTGTTCCTTTAGAATGTGTTGATGTTTGGATAGTGGTTTGCAGGCTTGCTTGTTTGTTTTAGTAGGCAGTTAACTTGGTTGAACTTAAACTACAAACTGAAACCTCACTTCTGTTACTTTAACCTTAGCCTGATTGCTTGGAATCTCAAGTCTGTACAGTTTGGGAACCAAAGATATGTGTAGATATTATACACAAATTTCGGTGTTTCTCTCCTTTTGGTGATTTACTCGCTAGGTTTTCAGCTGTTGTGGTCATGCCAAAATCTGTCCTTTGGTTCATTAAGCGAATTAGACTGAAGATTTACTTGTTTGGGCTTTTGCTGTGCAAAAACAACTGGGATGTGCTCTCTGGGTAAAAACTATTTAAAAAATGGAAAGTCACCCCATGTTGTCTACTTCTTGCAACTACTGACTTGCTTCTCCTCCTCCCAACCTCCAGCACCACCACTCCCACTTTGCTATTTCTGTTTTCAAGCTCTTTATGTTTTGTCTAGTTACAGAAGTTACTCGTGAGAGCATCAGTCGAGTAGGAGCTACTTTGCCATTTCAGGAAGTGGAATCCCTAAAATACTTTTGAACAATTTTCTTGTTAGTATACTTGATAGTCATATAAGAGTTTTTTCAAAGAACTTCAGAGATTTCTGTATATGTGTTAAATAATGAGTTGAAATTTATTTTCATCCTCTTTTAAATAAGAAAGGTTGTCCTGAATTTAGACTGAGGATTTATTTATTTGCCTTTCCCTCAAATTATAATTTCCAAATCTAGTTTACTTGAAATGCATTTTAGAAGCAAAATACATGAAGAACCCATACAGTAAAACCTTTATTTCATCCAACAAATGTTACATCTTGGACCTAGGTCCTGGGAATGCAGCTGTAAACTTCGAAGTTCTTGATCCTTTGGAGCTAATGCTTTTAAGGTTAGGCAGGTAGGTAGATAGGTAGATATGTCAGTATTGATAAAATGCTATGAAGTAAAACCAAGGTATGAAGATGTGATAGGGAGGGAGAAGAGAGAAGTGTGGTAATATTTTAGGTAGAAAGATTGGTCAAGGAAGCAGTCTGATCAGAGTTCTTAGTGAAGTGTGAGAGAGCCATGCAAATATCTGAGGGGAAAGGGTTCCAAGCAAAAGGGGCCACTAGTCTAAAAGCCCCAAGGGAGGAATGAGATTAGCTTCTCTTTGAGAAATAACCAGTGTGAAGGAACTCAGTGTGGAACTGAGGAAACAAAGACAGTGGTAGGAGATGAAGTCCCAGGTGGTAGTTAGCTAGGGGTCTTGTGTTACAGGATTTTGCGCTGGGGAAATGATTGTTCGGATTTACTTTTCACAAGGATCACTCTGTTCAGCAGAGTAAGAGGTAGGGGTGGAGCAAAGAGTTAAGCAGGGAGGAGACCTTGGCAGTAGCAGTCTAGGTGACCTGTGATCATGGCTTGAATAAGAGCAGTAATAGAGGTGGGAAAATGTGATCAGATTCAGAATAATTCTTTTGCAGATAGCCAGCAAAACTTGATGACAGGTTAGATATGGCATGTGAGAAGGACCAGCTGAATGACTGAGGGTACCATATATGGAGGCGAAAGAGACCGGGAAAGACTTGGTCTGGGTAGGGGAACTCAGGAGTTCAATTTTGGACATACTAAGTTTGAAGTGAATTTTAGATATCCAGACGTAGATGTGAAGAAAGCAGCTGGTCATGTAGCCTGGAACTCAAGGGAGGAAGAGCTCCCTTGGAGTTGGACATAGAGATTTGCAAAGCCTTTGTTTAAAGTAGTATGTTTGGTTGAGATTACCTTGACGAGGAACGTAGGTGTAATCGAAAAGAAACCCTAGGTCTGAACTGCATAACTCACCGATGTTTAGATGTCCAGAGGAGGATCTGACAAAGAAAACTGACAAGGAACTGCCAGTGGGTGGGTAGAAATCCAGAAGAGTATAAATCTCAGAAGCCAAGTGAAGAAATTGTTTTCACTTTTTTGATCCTGTGGAGCTAACGCTTTAAGGTTAGGCAGGTAACCTAACTCTTTTTCATAGAGAATGGGGAGTGGTTGACTGTTTATAAACTGAAGAGAGATCTAGTGAGATGAGGCCTGAGGAGTGACGTTAAGTTTAACAATCTGAAGATCCTGGGCAACTTTGATAAGTAGTTTCAGTGGAGAAAAACTATGAAAACCTGACTTGGTCGATTTTAAAGTGATAAGAGGGAGGAAATGAAGACAAAGTATAAACCATCCTTTCAAGGAATTTAGCCTGAAAGAGGGAATGGGCAGATAAATGAGTTGATAGCTGGAGTGAAGTCCAAAGAGACTTTCTCAAGATCAGCAACGCTATAGCATGTTTACTGTCCCTTATATTATGTTTAAATATCATTTACGAATTTCCGGTACTCTTCTTTTCTCTTGCAACCCATTTGTAGAAATATTACATTGGATGCTAAAATACTGTGTTTGTGTTTTTGAAATAGATAGGGAAATCTGTAACGCAAATAATTTGGTTTGGCAGTGCTTTTACCTAGGAGATGTAACTAAGCTGAAGTCACACAGACAAAAGAATTGGGGAAAAATTAACCAAATGATGATAAAAAGTTTGAGTCTTTACCAAACATGATATCTAAATGAGCTTTTATTCTGTTGAGGATTCAGGAGTTCTGTCATAACTAAATTTACTCAAAAGTGTTTTAGTATCTACTGTTACGCTGAAAACTGTCTACAGAGTGCTAGGTGTGCAATAAGGGACATGAGAGACCAATTTCTGTATTCATGGAGTTTATAGACTTGTATTTAAGCTTATGGAAAAGAGAAATATTACAGATAAGAAGTTTGTTTTCAAGAGGTCATCTTATTGTTAAATTTATTCTAAAATGAATTGTATTTTAATTATTGTGCAAATAGTATGATTTAAAATATTTTAATATGTCATACAGGTTTAATATATTTATATGCTATTTATATCCCAAAGAGGCTTTAAGATTAAGCATAGTTTATGTTAAGAATGTTAGGGATATAAGTAAATTTGGTATTTCTCAACTTGGACCATACATTAGAATCACTTGGGGGGTTTTTAAAAATCCATATACTCATGTTGCTCCCAACCAATCCAGTCAGAACCTCTGGGGTTGGGGCTCAAGCATTAGTATTTTAAAATACTGATTTAATAGAGACAGAGGGAATAAAATGCTGCCAAACCCCTGAGAATGAATTGATTACACATTTAAGGATTAAGTACATCTGAAAATTAAGACAAAATATCAAATGTTTTTTGATTTACAGATCATTTTAGATAGAGCATGCAAAGTTATTTGTAGAACAAAACTTTTTTAGGATCCAAAGTTTAAAAAATTTTAGTAGAATAGATAAGATTACTCCCTAAGGCTCTCCTCTGATAATTAAGAAAAAAATCAGTGATGTTACTCATTTTTTCCCTTTTAAAACAACCTTGACAGTAATTACTTATTTGAATGCCTTTAGGCACGTCCATTATAAAGCGTACACAAATACATAGGAATTAGAAAATTTTAAAGTTTGCCATCAGTAGTTATAAACTGAAAAGACAGTATAACTATACTGGAAGCATTATAAGACTAAATATTTTTATAATTTATACTAAATGGATACTAAAGCACATACCCTTTTGTATTGAAATTTTAAATCCATGATAATATTAATTCTATAACAGTGCTCATTAAAATTTTTTTTTCTTTCTTTCACAGAAAATGCTTGGACAGAAGAGATGAGTACTATTTCCACTAAGGCCTAGAATTGCCTATTGTACAGATAGTCCTGATCAGGCAATATACGAATGGCCCAAGGAAGCCACCAAATTGATTTTCAGGTTTTGCATGACCTGCGACAAAAATTCCCTGAAGTACCTGAAGTTGTTGTATCCAGGTGCATGTTACAGGTCAGTGTTTAATGATTTCTGAATTTATTAATACATCTTGGTATTTTTTAAACACTGGAAGAAAGCACTTTTATCTTCTTTGGCATTAGTGCAGTATGATGGAGAGATGAGCTTTGATGTCTGATAGTCATTTAGCCTTTAGCAAGTTCTAGACTCTCTGTTTCCCATCTGTCATATGGATAATACCTGCCTTGTAAAGTAGATGTGAGGATTAAGTGAGATCTTATATAAAGCATTAATATATGGTCCACATTTACGATGAGCTTGCTTGACTCCTCCCTTACCCAATTTTGCCAGGAGAACTTTTAAAAATTCCAAGTCTTCCATTTCATAGGGATGGGATGATTTGGGAGAATGGCACTGAAACATGTATAACATCATATAAGAAATGAATCACCAGTCTAGGTTCGATGCAGGATACAGGATGCTTGGGGCTGGTGCACTGGGATGACCCAGAGAGATGGTATGCAGAGAGAGGTGGAAGGGGGGTTCAGGATTGGGGACACGTGTACACCCGTGGCAGATTCATGTTGATGTATGGCAAAACCAATACAGTATTGTAAAGTAAAATTTTAAAAAATAAATAAAAATTAAAAAAAAAAAAGAAAGAAAATGAGAAAATCATTAAATAAGGAATCAGGAAACTTGGGATCTAATCCTAAATGGCGCCCTAAGCATATTTTACAAGTAATATGCCTTCTTTTGTCCTTTAGTTTTCTTTTCTGTAAAGTGGAGGGATTTGACTAGACAATGCCTGAAGTCCCAATTCTAAAGAAAATAGTTTTTTATATTTTTTAATTTACTCTGTAAGTTTTCCATTTAATATCACTCTCTAATACATTTTTAGATTTTTCTTAGTACATACAATTTTAGAAATACATAATTCTAAATATTTCGTGATAGTGTACTTTCTTGTTTGATTAAACTGGAAATCTTTCTGTCAAGAACAGTTTTTCAGCTTGTTCAAATGGAGATAAAATAAGGTGATTGGGGCTCAGACATATTTACTCATGTTGAATGATTTTTAAAGTTTTAAGTTATATGAAACTTGAAAAGGCTCAATATCTGTATTTGGTAAAGCTCAACATTCAGAAAACGAAGATCATGGCATCAGGTTCCATCACTTCATGGGAAATAGATGGGGAAACAGTGGAAACAGTGTCAGACTTTATTTTTCTGGGCTCCAAAATCACTGCAGATGGTGACTGCCGCCATGAAATGAAAAGACGCTTACTCCTTGGGAGAAAAGTTATGACCAACCTAGATAGTATATTCAAGAGCAGAGACATTACTTTGCCGACTAAGGTCCGTCTAGTCAAGGCTATGGTTTTTCCTATGGTCATGTATGGATGTGAGAGTTGGACTGTGAAGAAGGCTGAGCGCCGAAGAATTGATGCTTTTGAACTGTGGTGTTGGAGAAGACTCTTGAGAGTCCCTTGGACTGCAAGGAGATCCAACCAGTCCATTCTGAAGGAGATCCACCCTGGGATTTCTTTGGAAGGAATGATGCTAAAGCTGAAACTCCAGTACTTTGGCCACCTCATGTGAAGCGTTGACTCATTGGAAAAGACTCTGATGCTGGGAGGCATTGGGGGCAGGAGAAGGGGACAACAGAGGATGAGATGGCTGGATGGCATCACTGACTCGATGGACGTGAGTCTGAGTGAACTCCGGGAGATGGTGATGGACAGGGAGGCCTGGCGTGCTGCGATTCATGGGGTTGCAAAGAGTCGGACACAACTGAGCAACTGAACTGAAGTGAACTGAACTCCATTTTGTTCACACTCTGTCACCTGTTCTCTGTACACTTAATTAGCCTACCACCTTTAGTCTAACCCAGTTTTGGTCTTTCCAGTCTGTCCTTCTCACTTCTGCTAGAAATGTCCTTTTAAATTCAGATTTTATCGTATATTTACCTGCTTAAAAGCCCCATGGTTGTTACCCATACCCTTCAGAGTAAAGCTGATAAATCTTGATGAGGGCATACTAGATCTGTGATCTAAAACCCTGCTGCCTTCTGCAGCATGACCTCTTGCCTAGTCCTCCTTCCCTCATACCCTTTGCCATAATCATCTTCAGCTAGTTGGAATTCTCCAAATATGTCTGGCTCTTTCTGTGGTACATTGTTTAAAAACATATGTTTTGAGTTAATAGTGCTCTATTGTATATTTGAAATTTGCTGAAAGAGCAGATCTTGAGTATTCTTACTGCAAAAAAAAAAGGAAGAAAGAAAACATTGGCTGTGTGGAGTAGTAGATGTGTTAATTGTGGTAATCATTTCACAACATATGAGTATATTAAATCCTCCCACTGTAACCTTTAAAAAGAATCATGTTGTCCAACCTAAATATATACACTTTTTATTTATCCATCATAGCTCAGGTAAAGCTAAGGGGAAATAATTTTTAAAATTTAATAATAACAAGTAGCGTATGTTTTGTGAGTAAAAGAGACTTGAATTCAATATTTGACAGTTAATAACAGCAATTGAATTAACTCCTCTGACCCTCATTTTCCTCAAGTGTGCAATGGAAACTTAAAAAAAACTTCACAGAGAATTAAATGTGATAATGCAGGAAAGCAGCTAGTAGGATAACTGATTCATAATGAATGCTCAAATACTGTTAGCAACCAATATGAATAACAGTAATAATAGTGGAAGGCCCATAATGAATATTTGGTGAGTGAATCAGTAGTCCATATTTGTTGATATCAGATGTGTAATGAAAATGAAAGAGGAAGGAAGGGTAATAAAAATGGAGTCAAAAACTAAAGAAAGTCTGAAAAGGAGCAGCAACAGTGAGGGGACGGTATCTTCTTCTGCAACTCAGGTTCAGTTCAGTTCAGTTGCTCGGTCATGTTCAACTCTTGCAACCCCATGAACTGCAGCACACCAGGCCTCCCTGTCCATCACCAACTCCCAGAGTTTACTCAAACTCTTGTCCATTGAATCGGTGATGCCATCCAATCATCTCATCCTCTGTCATCCCCTTCTCCTCCTGACTTCAATATTTCCCAGCATCGGGGTCTTTTCAAATGAGTCTGTTCTTCATATCAGGTGGCCAAAGTATTGGAGTTTCAGCTTCAGCATCAGTCCTTCCAATGAATATTCAGGACTGATTTCCTTTAGGATGGACTGGTTGGATCTCCTTATAGTCCAAGGGGCTCTCAAGAGTCTTCTCCAAAACCATAGTTCAAAAGCATCGATTCTTCAGTGCTCAGCTTTCTTTATGGTCCAACTCTCACATCCATACATGACTACTGGAAAAACCACAGCTTTGACTAGATGGACCTTTGTTGGCAAAGTAGGGTCTCTACTTTTTAATATGCTGTCTAGGTTGGTCATAACTTTTCTTCCAAGGAGTAAGCGTCTTTTAATTTCATGGCTGCAGCCACTACCTGCAGTGATTTTGGAGCCCCAAAAAATAAAGTCAGCCACTGTTTCCACTGTTTCCCCACCTATTTGCCATGAAGTGATGGAACCTGATGCCATGATCTTAGTTTTCTGAATGTTGAGCTTTAAGCCAACTTTTTCGCTCTCTTCTTTCACTTTCATCAAGAGGCTCTTTAGTTCTTCTTTGCTTTCTGCCATAAGGCTGGTGTCATCTGCATATCTGAGATTATTGATATTTCTCCCAGCAATCTTGATTCCAGCTTGTGCTTCATCCAGCCCAGCGTTTCTTATGATGTACTCTGCATATATAAGTTAAATAACCAGAGTGACAATTTACAGCCCTGACGTACTCCTTTTCCTATTTGGAACCAGTCTGTTGTTCCATGTCCAGTTCTCACTGTTGCTTCCTGACCTGCATACAAGTTTCTCAGTATTCGTGCCTAGAGAACTATTTCATGAATAGTATGAAAAGGCAAAAATATAGGACAAATATAGGAGTTCAAAGATGAACTCCCCAGGTCAGTAGTGCCCAACATGCTACTGGAGATCAATGGAGAAATAACTCCAGAAAGAATGAAGAGACGGAACCAAAGCAAAAACAACACCCAGTTGTGGATGTGACTGGCAATGGAAGTGAAGTCCGATGCTTTAAAGAGAAGTAGGAACCTGCAATGTTAGGTCCATGAATCAAGGCAAATTGGAAGTGGTCAGACAGGAGATGGCAAGAGTGAACATCAACATTTTAGGAATCAGCAAACTAAAATGGACGGGAATGGATGGATTTAACTCAGATGACCATTCCATCTACTACTATGGGCAAGAATCTGGGATCTTAGAAGAAATGGAGTAGCCATCATAGTCAACAAAAGAGTCTGAAATGCAGTACTTGGATGCAATCTCAAAAACGACGGAATGATCTCTGTTCGTTTCCAAGGCAAACCATTCAATATCACAGTAATCCAAGTCTGTGCCCCAACCAATAACACTGACGAAGCTGAAGTTAAACGGTTCTATGTAGACCTACAACACCTTCTAGAACTAACACCTAAAAAAGATGTCCTTTTCATTAAGGGGACTGGAATGCAAAAAGTAGTAAGTCAAGAAATACCTGGAATAACAGGCAAATTTGGCCTCAGAGTACAGAACGAAGCAGGGCAAAGGCTAATAGAGTTTTGCCAAGAGAACACACTGGTCATAGCAAACACCCTCTTCCAACAACACAAAAGAAGACTCTACATATGGACATCACCAGATGGTCAATACCGAAATCAGATTGATTATATTCTTTTCATTCAAAGATGGAGAAGCTCTATACAGTCAGCAAAAATAAGACCGGGAGCTGACTGTGGCTCAGATCAGGAACTTCTTATTGCCAAATTCAGACTTAAATTGAAGAAAGGAGGGAAAACCACTAGACCATTCAGGTATGACCTAAATCAAATCCCTTATGATTATACAGTGGAAGTGAGAAATAGATTCAAGGGATCAGATGTGATAGACAGAGTACCTGAAGAACTGTGGATGGAGGTTCATGACATTGTACAGGAGGCAGTGATCAAGACCGTCCCCAAGAAAAAGAAGTACAAAAAGGCAAATGGCTGTCTGAGGAGGCCTTACAAATAGCTATGAAAAGAAGAGAAGCAAAAGGCAACAGAGCAAAGGAAAGATATAAGCATCTGAATGCAGAGTTCCAAAGAATAGCTAGGAGAGATAAGATAGCCTTCCTCAATGATCAGTGCAAAGAAATAGAGGAAAACAATGGAATGGGAAAGACTAGAGATCTCTTCAAAAAAGTTCAAGATACCAAGGGAACATTTCATGCAAAGCTGGGCACAATAAAGGACAGAAATGGTGTGGACCTAACAGAAGATATTAAGAAGAGGTGGCGAGAATACACAGAGCTATACAACTTTTTAAATCATGTTCTCTGATAAGACTATACTGAGAATGTTCACTGAATCATTGAAAAATAGAAAAACACTATATTCTTCAATAAAATTGTGTAAGATTTGCTACTGAGAGAACTGTCCAGAATGTAGAGGGAGGGAGGAGAGAGAAGCTCTTAAAGTATAATTTTCAGGGTGTATTAAGTTAAATAAAATGTAGAGTATATATAGGTATATATAAATACATCTGTAAATAAATATACATATGTATATATATTTGCCCCTGTTTGCATGAGGAAATACTGAAAGGATTAAAAATGAAATAAAAGATGGGTTTTCCGTGGTGGGCAAGAAGGAACAGGCCAGATGAGAGGAGACTTCTCAATGTGTATCTTTTAGTGTTGTTTTGATCTTTGTAAATAAATTGCCTATTTTTTTAAAAGATAAAATAAGTAAACAGGTTTTTAACTACCAAAAAAACAGAAAATGAATAATCTAGAATTTCTTTGGGGCATTCAGTAGTGCCAACTTCAATATATTAATCTGGTTTTATGAAAACACAACTCTGTATGACATGCTTCTCAATACCCAGCTCTTTTAAATTGAGTTGATAATCTTCCTGGGCATTCAAGCAATATGTCTTCTAGGTGATTTAACAAAAATGTGACAAGTGAGGGATGGGGAAGACTCCTCTAGGGATACAACTAGAGTGTGAATCTTCCCAATTTTAGAAAGTTACGTTTAAACTGTCACAGTGAATCAACTACCTCTAAATGTAGTATAAATAGCCCTTATTTAGTGACAGCTTTTCTTTGGGGAGCTGCTCTCCTTTACTCAAGCTTCCCAGGTGGCACTAGTGGTAAAGAACCTGCCTGGCAGTGAAGGAGACCTAAGAGACCTGGGTTCAATCCCTGTGTTGGGAAGATCCCCTGGAGGAGGAAATGGCAACCCACTGCAGTATTTTTGCCTGGAGAACCTCATGGACAGAGAAGCTTGGCAGTCTGCAGTCTATGGTGTAACAAAGAGTCAGACATTACTAAAGACACTTGCTCCTTGGAAGAAAAGCTATGACAAACCTAGACAGTGTATTAAAAAGCAGAGTTACTACTTTACCAACAAAGATCTTTATAATCACAGCTATGATTTTTCCAGTAGTCATGTATGGATGTGAGAGTTGAACCATAGTGAAGGCTGAGTGCTGAAGAATTGATGCTTTTGAACTGTGGTGTTGGAGAAGACTGTTGAAAGTCCCTTGGACTGTAAGGAGACCCAACCAGTCCATCCTAAAGGAAATAAACCCTGATTATTCATTGGAAAGACTGATGCTTAAGCTGAAGCTCCAGTACTTTGGCCATCTGATGCAAAGAACTGACTCATTGGAAAAGACCCTGATACTGGGAATGATTGAAGTCAGGAGGAGACGAGGAAAGATGGTTGGATGGCATCACTGGACTTGATGGAGATGAGTTTGAACAAGCTCCGGGAGATGATGAAGGACAGGGAAACCTGGTGTACTGCGGTCCATGGGGTCACAAAGAGTCAGACACGACTGAGCGACTGAACAGCAACTCCCTTTCTCAGTTGGGTAGGCTTATTTGTCTTTTCTCTGAAGATAAGTATATTATCCTCCCTATAATATACTGGTTCAGAACTTTTCTAGATAAAAAAAATAATATACAGAATATTAAAAATCAGTAGTTAAAGGATCGTGTCACACTGCCACTTTGTACACATGTTCTTAAACATCTTACTTCTTAGGAGAACAGAAGTATCAGTATCGTTTCTGTTCTCTTCTGACTTTGTTTACTGCTCAGCTCCCTCTTTTTGGAACTACTCCCATCATTTCCTTGTGCTGTAGATTCTCTAAGATAGCTGTGTTTTCAGCAGGTGTAATTCTATCTTCAGCATTCATGTTTGGTAACTAAATCATAACTTAGAATAGTGTACAGATGTTGTGTAACTAGCGCTTTCAGTTTTTAACTGAAATTTTCGTTATTTTTTAGTTCTCTTAATATGACAGTTAAATCTGTAAGTTTAAAATTGCTTTTCTTTTCAAAATAATGCATTATTACTTGTAAGCCTTAATAGTTAAGTACTATAGCCTTAATTGAAGTCTTCTCAGATGATCTCCACCCATAAACCTTATCCATATTCTTATTACAACACCTACCATTGTGCATTATTTATGTACACATTAATTTCCTCCATTGGACCGTGAGATCCTTAAGACAGCAGTTATATTCCTTTCTACTTGCCTAATGGGATGCTCAGTAAATATTGGTTGAAAGAGTGTATGAATCATAGTATGAGAAGGATGATTATAGTGTATACTTTGATATTGTCTATGCAGGAAGCTTGGGGAAAACAAAAAATGAACTGGAAATAATAATTCAGACTCTTCTGTAATTTTGAAGAGAATGCAGATTTGTATATGTACAAAAAAGCAGTGACTTTCAATCTTTTAAAAACTCACCCCACCTCCACTTAAATAGGAGTCCTGTACCATTTCCCACTAAAGTAACCAGGGCTTCTTTGAGAAATAGCTGATCCTAGTTCTGGGATAAGAGCTGTACAAGGTGATCTTGAACTTCTTGTCATATTAGAAAGCATGGAAGCTATGAAAGAGACTACTGGGCTCATGTCCCATGTACACCGGAGCCAATGTGGAATCATTCCCACTAGCCTAAAGATAGGATATAATGACCATAAATGACAAGCATTTGACACATATCAAAATGTTAAAGATACAGGAGTTTATCATGATACTGAAAATGTGTCACCTTTGGAAGTTGCTAGGGCACCAATTCATTATTCTAAAAACCAGTAAAGAGAAAGAATTTATTTATCCTGCCTGTTCTGTGCAAAAAGTAATAGTTGAAAAGATCAAATTCTTTGAGGAAGAATTGCAGCTCAGTACATGAAGAAGGAATCTTTTAATTAGAATACTACCCTTTTGCATCCCCTAATAAAGTTTCTCAACAGTGACGATCCCTGACTGCTAAAAGTCATTAGCTGGATCAAGCTATAACAACATCAGAACCTACCAATCAGCCTTAAGGTCACAAAAAGACAGGCAGATACGTTATTGTGTCTCCTGTGTGATACAATAAGAAACAAAGCCTACAAAGGGACTTGCCAAAAACTTGTGTGCATGAACCTGCGCACACCTGTAGTGAAATAGTTTACAGTGAAATATAGGAAATAGTCATACCACAAGGGTGCAATCAGCCAATCCAGATAGGAAATTCTGCTGGACAAATGACCCATTTTTCAAAAAACAAGTGGTTTAGAAAATTATAGAAAGAGGAGAGAGTTAATTATTATTATAAGATATCTAAGAGGCATATCAACCAAATTAAATATGTGAACCTTGCTCAGATCCTGATTTAAACTAACTAAGAAAATACCTGCAAGACAAGGGACTTTAACACTTATTTGGATATTATGTGATATTACGAGACAGGGGACTTTAATACTACTTGCATATTATGTGATATTAAGTACTGATTATTTTAGGATATGATAATGCCATTTGCGGTTATGTTTTAAGATACATATTGATGTGTTTACAGATGGGAACAAAATAATGTCAGGCTTGATCTAGCTTAATGGGAGCAGCTGGAACAGATAAATTGGTGAAGAAAGATTTGCCATATAAAGATTGATAATGAATATAGGAGAGTTTGTGATATTTGGACTTCCCTGATAACTCACTTGGTAAAGAATACACCCGCAATGCAGGAGACCCCAGTTCGATTCCTGGGTCAGGAAGATCCACTGAAGAAGGGATAGGCTACCCACTCCAGTATTCTTGGGGTTCCCTCGTGGTTCAGCTGGTAAAGAATCTGCCTGCAATGCAGGAAACCTGAGTCTGACCCCTGAGTTGGGAAGATCCCCTGGAGAAGGGAAAGGCTAGCCATTCCAGTATTCTGGCCTGGAGAATTCCATGGACTTTATAGTCCATGGGGTCACACAGAGTCAGACACGATTGAGCAACTTTCACTTCACTTTACTTCACTTGTGATATTTACTGTGCTTTTATATGTGTTTAAACTTTTCTGAAACAAAATGTTTAAAAACTATATTTCCTTTTATCCTGTTGTAGCCTTATAAAAGTCCCTGTGAACTCTTTCATGGTTTTGCTAATAAGAAGTAGTGTCTGTAGAGAGTAAAAACAACCTAAGGACCTGTGAGTTATGGCGTAGCTGGGACTAGGATGTATTAATACTAATGAGAGATTATAAAGAATTAGGGATTTTTGAGATCTCGAGAGAATTAAAGCATTTGTAAATATGGATGTCAGCTTTTGAAAAGGAAGTGTGGGATTGGATTTAATAGGGAATATGCATTTTAAATTGGGAATGTTAACAAAAAAGAGATGAGAAGATGAGGTCTTTCGTGACTTAGAAAGGAGAAGAATTTACTAGGAATAGCAATAAACTTAGCTTGAAGCAAAAGCACCAGTTAGGTTTGGCAAAAAGATAAGGTCTTACTATGAAAAGGAGTAATCAGTTGATAAAGATTGTGATGAATTTTTAAATTTTCTTTGAAAAGCTAGTGTATATTAATTCAGAGCTATGTGTAGGATAAAAGGATTTTTATAGTATGAAAGATTTGAACTGTTGGTTTAAGAGGGAAAAAAGTCCAATCTTGCTCACTAATCTTTTGTTTCAAATTGTGTTCAAATTGTTGAACAAATCTGTTCAAATTGTGAACTACCATTTCTTAACAAGACTTGGAGATGCCTTTTAGTACCATTTTCTCTACTAAGATTTTATCTCATATCAAATCACCTGTAGACATTTTAACCTGACTATTCATCCTTTTTATCTCTAAAATTCCCCTTTCTGTCAGGCTCTTAGTCTTCCAGTTCTCCTTGAATTCTCTTTCTCCCTTATAGCCAAATTGTGTTGACTATTTGTGAAGTGAAAGGGAAAGTCACTCAGTCGTGTCCAACTCTTTGTGACCCCATGGACTCTACAGTTCATGAAATTCTCCAGGCCAGAATACTGGAGTGGGTAGCCTTTCCATTCTCCAGGGGAATCTTCCCTACCCAGGGATTGAATCCAGGTCTCCTGCATTGCAGGCAGATTTTTTAGCAGTTGAACCACAAGGGAAGCCCAAGAATACTGGAGTAGGTAGCCTGTCCCTTCTCCAGAGGATCTTTCCATCCCAGGAATCAAACCGGGGTCTCTTGCATTGCAGGCAGATTCTTTTCCAACTGAGCTATCAGGGAAGCTTATCAGGAAAAGACTATTTGTAGTCTTTCATAATTTGTTTTCACAGTCAGTCATTATTTCATGTCTTCTGACTGATCTTGTCAAAAAGTTTCCCCTCTCTTCTTTATCTTAAGTATCAGTGAAGTTCTTTATCTTCCCCAGAGACCCTTTGTGTCTTCACTTCTCTGTTAGCATATGTTGATTGACTCTTCCCATTTCCTATATTAAAGCCCAAACTCCATAGTGTGACTCATTTTTCAAAACCGTGAATTATTTAATCCTAATCTGATTTTCTAACAGTTTGTTCCACAGAATTTCCGATAGAAACCTTTAACTCCAGCCAGATCTATTCCAATTACTTTGTTTAGAACATACTTTTACTTACTGTCACATTTATGTCTGTATTTACTCATGCCATTCCTTTCAGCAGGAATGCTTTTTTCCCAATTCAGGTTCTCCATATACTAAGGAAATCAATGAGATTGTACCTCCATCATGAACACAGTCCTTTTTGCAGTAGCCTACAATATTAACTCTCTGTTGAACTTCAGTACCATTTATTATTTGGCACATGTTCATGTTTTTAAAATGTTACGTTTTCACAAGTCCATATTTTGTTTCCCTAATTGAGTTGAAAGCTCTTCTAAGGAAAAATCTGGGTTTGTACATCATTTGAGTCCTCCACAGTCCCGAACAGAATATTGTACACACTGTGGGTGTTCAGCAAATATTTTTATGGATAATTTGTGAGTAGTGGTTAGTCAGTCTCTTCTTAAGAAATAGTCCAGTCATTTTTTTTTTTTTTTTTATTGACTCTTCCCATTTCCTATATTAAAGCCCAAACTCCATAGTGTGACTCATTTTTCAAAACCGTGAATTATTTAATCCTAATCTGATTTTCTAACAGTTTGTTCCACAGAATTTCCGATAGAAACCTTTAACTCCAGCCAGATCTATTCCAATTACTTTGTTTAGAACATACTTTTACTTACTGTCACATTTATGTCTGTATTTACTCATGCCATTCCTTTCAGCAGGAATGCTTTTTTCCCAATTCAGGTTCTCCATATACTAAGGAAATCAATGAGATTGTACCTCCATCATGAACACAGTCCTTTTTGCAGTAGCCTACAATATTAACTCTCTGTTGAACTTCAGTACCATTTATTATTTGGCACATGTTCATGTTTTTAAAATGTTACGTTTTCACAAGTCCATATTTTGTTTCCCTAATTGAGTTGAAAGCTCTTCTAAGGAAAAATCTGGGTTTGTACATCATTTGAGTCCTCCACAGTCCCGAACAGAATATTGTACACACTGTGGGTGTTCAGCAAATATTTTTATGGATAATTTGTGAGTAGTGGTTAGTCAGTCTCTTCTTAAGAAATAGTCCAGTCTTTTTTTTTTTTTTTTTTAATTTTTTTCATTTCTCTGAAGTAGAATTATTGATGCTCTCTAAAGGCAAAGATGTGAACTCAGCCCCTCAGATTCTGGGGGCTACCTTGAACTTGTATTACATATATATATGTATGTGGTTTGTTTATTTTTAACACTAAAGAGGAAGCACGTAAGGAATTGTGACACCTTTGTTATGAATTTTAGAGCTTTTTAACTTAAATACCACAAAAAATAGTTTTTAAAAGGTCATTGGTTTGAAAGAATTATACATAACACATGAACATGCAAAGTATTAATTATATAGCAAGCTCCAATGCTTTGGCCAGCTGACTCATTAGGAAAGACCCTGTTGCTGGGAAAGATTGGAGGCAGGAGGAGAAGGGGACGACAGAGGATGAAATGGTTGCATGGCATCACCGACTTGATGGGCATGTGTTTGAGCAAGCTCCAAGAGTTGGTGATGGACAGAAAAGCCTGGTGTTCTGTAGCCCATGGGATCGCAGAGTCGGACATGACTGAGCGACTGAACTAACTAATATGCTTAAGTTGAGTATTTATATTTTGTTCAACATTCAAACTGCATTTTTAATTAAGTTTCAGTGTTACTATATTTGCGTGAATCTGTTCTGTAAATCAGTCAGTTCCGTTCAGTTCAGTTGCTCAGTCATGTCAACTCTTTGCAACCCCGTGGACTGCAGCACGCTAGACTTCCCTGTCCTTCACCATCTCCCAGAGCTTTCTCAAACTCGTGTCCACTGCATCAGCAATGCCATCCGACCGTCTTGTCCTCTGTTGTCCCCTTTCTTTATACTATAATAATAACTCCTATTATAGCTATTGTTTGTTAGAGAACTTACCATTACTTTAGTAATGAGGATTTTTTTAATCTTTATTAAATTTGTTAAAATATTGTTTCTGTTTTGTGTTTTGGTTTTTTGGCCGAGTCACATGTGGGGTCTTAGCTCCCTGACCAGGGACAGAACCCACACCCCCTGCATTGAAAGATGAAGTCTTACCCCCTGGACCACCAGGGACTTCCCAGTAATGAGGATTTTTTAATTCAGCTGTTTGCATTAATATTAGTTTCTCAAGAAAAAAGGCTCAAATGTATCTGTTATAATTGTACTAACTAATCTCTGATTGATCTTGTAATATTTTAATAGCAATGAGAGTATATGCGTTGGCTTCTGGTTAACACAAACTGTTTTTATTTTGTCTTATAGAATAATAATAACCTGGATGCCTGCTGTGCGGTTCTCTCTCAGGAGAGTACAAGGTATCTTTATGGTGAAGGAGACTTGAATTTTTCGGATGATTCTGGAATTTCTGGTCTACGCAATCACATGACTTCTCTCAACTTGGACTTGCAGTCACAGAATGTTTACCACCATGGAAGAGAGGGAAATAGAATGAATGGAAGCAGGACTCTAACGCACAGCATTAGTGACGGACAACTTCAAGGTGGTCAGTCCAATAATGAACTGTTTCAGCAGGAGCCACAGACAGCACCAGCCCAAGTTCCTCAAGGCTTTAATGTTTTTGGAATGTCCAGTGCGTCCGGTGCTTCTAATTCAGCACCACACCTTGGATTTCACGTGGGCAGCAAAGGAACATCTAACTTTTCTCCACAAACTCCAAGATTTAATCCCATTATGGTAACGTTAGCCCCAAATATCCAGACTGGTCGTAATACTCCTACTTCTTTGCACATACATGGTGTACCTCCACCTGTACTTAACAGTCCACAGGGAAATTCTATCTATATTAGGCCCTACATTACAACTCCTAGTGGTACAACTCGACAGACACAACAGCATTCTGGCTGGGTTTCTCAGTTTAATCCCATGAACCCTCAACAAGTTTATCAACCTTCACAACCTGGTCCCTGGACTACATATCCTGCATCCAGTCCCCTGCCACATACCTCAGCCCAGCAGCCGAATCAGCAAGGCCACCAGACCTCTCATGTCTATATGCCCATCAGTTCACCTACGACTCCACAACCACCCACAATTCATTCGTCTGGTAGCTCACAGTCTTCTGCCCATAGCCAATATAACATTCAGAATATTTCAACAGGACCTCGAAAAAACCAGATTGAAATCAAACTTGAACCCCCACAAAGAAACAATTCTTCGAAATTGCGTTCTTCTGGACCTCGAACCTCCAGCAGTTCCTCTTCGGTCAACAGCCAGACCTTAAACAGAAACCAGCCCACTGTTTACATTGCTGCCAGTCCCCCAAATACTGATGAGGTAATGTCCCGTAGTCAGCCTAAGGTCTATATATCAGCGAATGCTGCCACAGGAGATGAGCAGGTCATACGAAATCAGCCCACTCTCTTCATATCCACCAACTCTGGAGCATCCGCTGCCTCCAGGAATATGTCCGGGCAAGTGAGCATGGGTCCTGCCTTTATTCATCACCACCCTCCCAAAAGCCGAGCAATAGGCAATAACTCTGCAACTTCTCCTCGAGTAGTGGTCACTCAGCCCAATACAAAATATACTTTTAAAATTACAGTTTCTCCCAACAAACCCCCTGCAGTTTCACCAGGGGTGGTGTCCCCTACCTTTGAACTTACAAACCTTTTAAACCATCCTGATCATTATGTAGAAACAGAGAATATTCAGCACCTCACGGACCCTGCTTTAGCACATGTGGATAGAATAAGTGAAGCACGGAAGTTGAGTATGGGATCTGATGATGCTGCCTACACACAAGGTAATAAAAATACTGCAATGGGATCATTTTCCATTCTGGGTTTAATTGGTGTACATTTGACTTCACTGCAGAAATGGGTATCAGTATCATTATTTTATGTTGTAAATGTCCAAAATAATACTATCTTAAGAACTTTTGAGAGTATGCATATAATTTTTAAATATATCAGTTTTATTATGTTATAACTTGAAGCTTGAATGATAGCCTTATCAGATGTTCTGAATAATCACCTCTTGATTTGGTTGTTTTCTTAATACTCATAAAAGTTTGTTTTCACCTATAGTGATGCTGAGTTCTCCTTTAAATTTTCTGCAAATAAAAATTCCTAAAAACATGCATTTTAATAAGAGATTAGTGAACTAGTATAGCAAACTCTGCCATCTTTGGCCAGAAGAATCCTCTGTTCTTCATTGTTCTAATATAGTTTTGCCTTATTTTGTATCAAAGTCTAAATTGCTATGCATTCTTGAATAACTCAAAAGTATCAGTAACAGGATTCAGATTTCTCTTTTTCTTCTTTTCAGTCTCCCTTAAACATCAGCTAATGCAATCTTTCTGTTTGGAATTGTGAATAAGAATTTCAAATCTATCTCACTTGGTTATGCTTTTCAGAAATAGACTAGTTAATATTGGCATAATACTAAATTATATCTATATTAATTCAATTAGAGATCATTTATATTATATCTGACCTCTTATTTAATCTTCAATAGGAAGCTATTAAATTCAGTCAGATAAAAAAGAAGATAAGTGTTTGTTTCTTCAGTATTGACAAAGGTTTTGTAAATTAGCCAAAGTCCTTTAGAGTAAGGATTTATCATAATCATCTATACCCCTGGTAAACTGTTCTCAGTATTATAGGTTGGAAAATACTACATAGTCACCGCCATGCAGTAAATAGCCTCCTACTACTAGTAGTACCACTTGTCCTTTTTAAAATTTCTAAAACTAGTGATTTTACTGCTGAGTTTCATGGAGGAGGTTTGGTTTGATTGGTTTGGTTTGTTTTAAACAATTATATTCTAGTGATTCTCAACCCATGCTGGGCTTTGGTGCTTTCAAATTCTTAAATCACCTTTGAAGCTTTCAAAACATAAAATTGGCCAGGTTCAGCCCCAGACTTGCTCAGTTAGAGCTTCTGAATGGTAAAGCCTGGCTGCATGTGAGCATACATGTTCATGTGTGCACATGTGTTTTAAAGCTCTGTGGGTTATTGTAATTTTCTAGAAATTGTGCTGAAACTTTATGTTCCATATATCTGTGACTAACCTGGAGCCATTTCTGTTTAGTTTTGGCAGTAAGTGATTTTTAATATGACATCATGTTTTTCCACTGATACTTAATTCCTTTTCTTACCCCAAAGTCCTTTCTTCTTCTCTCTCCATCAAAGTAGATTTCCTATGTTTGGATAGTTGCTAATCTTTAAATGGAGAGTATTTTTTTCTAACAATTTTATTAATATATAATTGACATACAGCACTGTATAAGCTTAAAGTGTACAACATAATCTGACTTACAGACATCATGAAATGATACCACAGTAGGTTTAGTGAACATCCATCATCTCATATAGATACATTAAAGAAATAGATTTTAAAACTATTTTTTCCTTCTGATGAGAACTCTTGAGATTTACTCTTTACAGCTTTCATTTACAGTGTGTAACAGTGTTTTTTTATCTTTACTGTATTGGATATTACATCCCTAGTATTTATCTTATAACTAGAAATTTGTACCTTTTGACTGTTTCCATCTAACTCCCCTCTCTCTCCTCCCCTCTGATAGCCACATGTCTGATGTCTCTTAAGTTATTTGTTTGCTTTTGAAGTATAATTGACTTACAGCACAGTTTTAATTCCTGGCACTCACATCATAGTGATTCATTATTACTGTACATTTCAAAATTATCATGATTAGTCTAGTTGTCACTTGTCACCTTACAAAAATATTACATAACTGTTGACTATATTCCCCCAGAGTACATTTCATACCTGTGACTGAGAATTTCATAACTGAAAGTCAGTACCTCTTAATCTTCCTCACCTGTATCTCTCTCCTCCCACCCTCCTAGAGTGTAATTGTTTTTATGAAGATAACTTGAAAAGGGGAATATTTTACTAAGGTAGACATAAGATACTCATATATTGACTGGCATATGAAAATAAAGTGTTGCTTAAACTTGCTATCTCCCATTTCTCTCCCCTTCTTTCTTGAGCCTCCTCTATAGCCAGAGTTTTTCCCACTGCAGCACTCCTGCTCCTGGCAAGGCCATCATTGACAGCATCATTATAATCCAGTGGCCTTTCAGTCCTTGTCTTTCTTGATCTGAGTCGGTAGCGCTTGCTGCAGTCGAGCACCACCCTCTTCTCTGTGAAACGTTTTGTCCTCATGACTTGCTACAGTATGCCACCCTGGGATCGCACCTCTCCTTGTGTTCTTTGGTGGTTCTCCCTCATCTCTCTGACCTTTCACTTCTTTGTTCAAAGAAGTGAGATCAAAGCCTCAAAGTTCAGTCCTTGGGCTTTCTCTCTTTTCTGTCTTTACTATTCCCTGGATGATCTCTATCAGCCTCATAAGTTTAAATTTTATGCCAAATGCTCCCAAATTTGTAACTCTAACCTGGATATATTTCCTGAATTTCAAGCAGTTTGTTTAACTATCTCCTTAATATCTCCATTTAATGCATCCCAAGTTCACTGTGTCTGAAAAAACGTCTTACATTGCCCCCAGCTTACCCTTCCTGTCTCCATTAATGACATCTTAATCAGACCAGAAACTTCAGAAACACCACTGACTCCTTCCTTCTTTCACATTTCACATCTAATTTGACTAAATCTTGTCAACTTTAACTTTGGAAGTATATCAAGAATTCTCTTTTCTTACCACCCCCATCCATTGTCACCACTCTGCTCTGAGCTACCATCTTCTCTCAAGTGGATTATTACAGTAGCCTACCTGCTTTCACCCTTGCCTACTTAGGGTCTTTTAACTCAGCATCCACAGGAATACGGTTTGAAAAACATAAGTCAGATTGTATGACTCATCTGCACATGATCACCACCTTTTCATTCAGAGATCCGCTGGCTCTCCCTCATCTCTTACTTTTACTCACCACCTCACTCACTCTGTCCCAGCCCTGCTGGCCTTCATGCTTCTGCCCCTTAAACCTTAGAAGGCATACATTTAAGGCCTTTGTGCTTGTTGGTCTCTCTGTGTGAAATTCTCTTCTCCCGGAATATACGGTTAACTCCCTCAGTCCCTTCAGGTCTTTACTCAAAGTCACCTTTTCAGTGAGACTATTTCTGAGATCCCTATCTGAATCCACCCCCCAGCATTTGCTGTCTCTCCATCTTTGCCTACATTTGCTCAAGGGGCTAATGAATAATGTTAAGATCAGATCAGTTCAGTTCAGTCTCAGTTGTGTCCGACTCTTTGCGACCCCATGAACCACAGCACGCCAGGCCTCCCTGTCGATCACCAACTCCTGGAGTTTACCATGTCCATTGAGTCTGCGATGCCATCCAACCATCTCAATCTCTGTCATCCCCTTTTCCTCCTGCCGTCAATCTTTGCCAGCATCAGGGTCTTTTCAGATGAGTCAGCCCTTCGCATCAGGTGACCCAAGTAAGGGAGTTTCAGCATCAACATCAGTCCTTCCAATGAATACCCAGGACTGATTTCCTTTAGGATGGACTGGTTGGATCTCCTTACAGCCCAAGGGACTCTCAAGAGTCTTCTCCAATACCACAGTTAAAAAGCATCAATTCTTCTGCACTCAACTTTCTTTATAGTCCAACTCTCACATCCATACATGACTACTGGAACTACTGGAAAAACCATAGCCTTGACTAGATGGACTTCTGTTGACAAAGTAATGTCTCTGCTTTTGAATATGCTGTCTAGGTTGGTCATAACTTTTCTTCCAAGGAGTAAGCGTCTTTTAATTTCATGGCTGCAATCACCATCTACAGTGATTTTGGAGCCCCAAAAAATAAAGTCAGCCACTGTTTCCACTGTTTCCCCATCTANTCCAACTCTCACATCCATACATGACCACTGGAAAAACCATAGCCTTGACTAGACAGACCTTAGTCAGCAAAGTAATGTCACTGCTTTTGAATATGCTGTCTAGGTTGGTCATAACTTTTCTTCCAAGGAGTAAGCGTCTTTTAATTTCATGGCTGCAATCACCATCTGCAGTGATTTTGGAGCCCCAAAAAATAAAGTCTGCCACTGTTTCCACTGTTTCCCCATCTATTTCCCATGAAGTGATGGGACTGATGCCATGATCTTCGTTTTCTGCATGTTGGCCTTTAAGCCAACTTTTTCACTCTCTTCTTTTAAATTGCCAATATTCACCAGATCATAGAGAAAGCAAGAGAATTCCAGAAAAAAATATCTACTGTTTCACTGACTATGCTAAAGCCTTTGCCTCTGTGGATCACAACAAGCTGTGGGAAACTCTTCAAAAGATGAGACTATCAGATCATCTTACCTGTCTCCTGAGAAATCTGGGTATGGATCAATAAGCAACAGTCATAACCTTATATGGAACAACTGACTGGTTCAAAACTGAGAAAGGAGTATGACAAGGCTGTATATTGTCACTCTGTTTATTTATCTTATATGTAGAGCATATATCATGTAAAATGCTGGGCTTGGATGAGTTACAAGCTAGAATAAAGATTGCTGGGAGAAATATTAACAACTTCAGACATGCAGATGATACCACTCTGATAGCAGAAAGTGAAGAGGAACTGAAGAACCTCTTGATGAACATGAAATAAGAGAATGAAAAAGCTGGCTTAAAACTCAATATTAAAAAAATTAAAAGCATGGCATCTGGTCCCATCACTTCATGGCAAATAGAAGGGGAAAATGTAGAAGCAGTGACAGATTTCCTCTTCTTGGGCTCTAAAATCACTGTGGATTGTGACTGCAGCCATGAAATTAGAAGATGATTTCTTCTTGGAAGAAAACCTATGACAAACCTAAACAGAATACTAAAAAGTAAAAACATCACTTTGCCAGGAAAGGTCCATTTAGTCAAGTCTATGGTCTTTCCAATCGGAGAAGGCAATGGCATCCCACTCCAGTACTCTTGCCTGGAAAATCCCATGGATGGAGGAGCCTGGTAGGCTGTAATCCATGGGGTCACTAAGAGTCGGACACAACTGAGTGACTTCACTTTCACTTTTCACTTTCATGCATTGGAGAAGGAAATGGCAACCCATTCCAGTATTCTTGCCCGGAGAATACCACGGACAGAGGAGCCTAGTGGGCTGCCGTCTATGGGGTAGCACAGAGTCGGACACGATGGAAGCGACTTAGCAGCAGCAACATGGTCTTTCCAATAGTCATGTATGGATGTGAGAGTGGGACCGTGAAGAAGGCTGAGCACCAAAGACCTGATGCTTTCAAACTGTGGTGTTGGAGAAGATTCTTGAGAGTCTCTTGGACAGCAAGGAGATCAAACCAGTCAATTCTAAAGGAAATCAACCCTGAATATTGATTTGAAGGACTGATGCTGAAGATGAAAATCCAATACTTTAGCTACCTGATATGAATAGCCTACTCTTTGGAAAAGACCCTGATGCTGGGAAAGATTGAAGACAGGAAAAGAGGATGACAGAGGAGGAGATGGTTGGATGGCATCACTGATTCAATGGACATAGACTTGGGCAAACTCTGGTAGATGGTGAGGGACCAGGAAGCCTGTCATGCTGCAGTCCATGGAGTTGCAAAGAGTCAAACATGACTTGGCAAGTGAACAACAATGATTTCAGAGGAAATTTGAGTAAGTAAAATTAATGTCTAAGGTTTTCTTGTAACTTGCTTTCTAAATAACATTAGTTTAATTTCTTAGCACTTATATCTAAGCAAAAATGATTTGCTAAGAAAAGAAGAAAAGCATTCAGATTTATCAACCACTGCCACCACCACCAACTAATATTTTTCTTTTTTTTAATTAAAAAAAAGAGTTTATAATCAAGAATAAATATAGTGAAAATGAGTATACTACCCAAAGCAATCTATAGATTCAGTGCAATCCCTATCAAGCTACCAACGGTGTTTTTCACAGAGCTAGAACAAATAATTTCACAGTTTGCATGGAAATACAAAAAACCTCGAATAGCCAAAGCAATCTTGAGAAAGAAGAATGGAACTGGGTGAATCAACCTGCCTGACTTCAGGCTCTACTGCAAAGCCACAGTCATCAAGACAGTATGGTACTGGCACAAAGACAGAAATATAGATCAATGGAACAAAATAGAAAGCCCAGAGATAAATCCATGCACCTATGGACACCTTATCTTTGACAAAGGAGGCAAGAATATACAATGGAGAAAAGACAATCTCTTTAACAAGTGGTGCTGGGAAAACTGGTCAACTGCTTGTAAAAGAATGAAACTAGAACACTTTCTAACACCATACACAAAAATAAAATGGATTAAACATCTGAATGAAAGACCAGAAACTATAAAACTCCTAGAGGAGAACGTAGGCAAAACACTCTCCGACATAAATCACAGCAGGATCCCCTATGACCCACCTCCGAGAATATTGGAAATAAAAGCAAAAATAAACAAATGAGACCTAATTAAAATTAAAAGCTTCTGCATGAAAAGAAGGCAAAGAAAAGAAGGATGCAGGGGACCCAAGTCTTGAGTGAAACAAGGGTACTTTATTTGCAGAAACACTTGCTTATATATCTTCAATAAAATGATTACTCAGCCATTAAGAATGAAATTCCATCAGTTGCAACAAAATGGATAGTCTTAAGTAAAAGGTCACTGAAGAGAGTCATTGAAGGGAATCCAAGCAGGTACTCTCCCATGATCTCAGTCCTGAAAACTGCATGCAGCTCTGCTCATTCCTGTATTCCAGGAGCTGATAAGGAACAGAGAGTCCTTGAGAAATGGCACACAAAGGAAGAAAATGCAACATATTGGATCCCTTCAAGTTGAACGTCCCCTGACACTTATCCAGAGCAGACTTTATTAGATTCCTGTCAGGGAATGTACAACAGGAGGATTCCTACATGCTGTTTCTCATAAATCCTCTGTTCCTTATTAGTTTCTGTTGTCAGAAACCAGTGGAACAGCACGCCACTCCCAGGACTGAGGTCATAGGATGAGACAAGCTGGAATCTCCTTCAGTAAACATTCTCTTTATGACAAAACTGCTTAGTCTTGATTCTCTTTCTTGAGATATGGATTGTCTCCTGACCTTGTGATCATTATTAATCCCTTGTTCCCTTGGTAACGGTTGCTGTACATTTGGTTTTCTGATCTTTATCCTTATTGAAAGAAGTTTCTTGTACAACAGCCTATATATACTCACAGAAAAATCATTAAAGCACCTTTGCTCCATCAGAGCTTGGGTCCCCCTGTCTTTCTTTCTTTCTCTCTCTTTCGCTCTTTCACTTTCTTATCGTCAACTCCAGACCACCAGGTTCCAGTCCAAAGGACCCCAACAAGTGGCGCCCAAACAGGGACTCTGGTATACATCGCATTTCAGACGGAGTGACTCAGGGCCTATTGAGGTCAGTAAGTACTAAGACAAGGGTCAAACTGCTAGAAAGCTCCATCATTTCTCTACTTTACTTCACCATTTGTTTAAAGCTCAGGGACTTTTGGTTTCATGCCAATGAATAGAGGCTTGCTTTCAAACAGTGGTTAAATGTAATCCTTGGTTCCCTGTTAAACGCAGTTTTGATCTAGAAATTTGGCACCAGGTCAATGAAAATGTTGAACGAGCCACCAGGCAGGGAAAAAATATTCCAGTTGATTTCTGGCCCCTATGGGCTCTCATTAAAACTGTAGTTCTGCTATTCCAAGGTAAATTCTAGCACTCCCAATATTCGACAACAGACAGAACACTTATTGCATGAATATCAAGTAGCTGATAAAACTTTACAAAAGGCTCAATTAGAACAACATAAAATATTTCAAAATTTTCCTACTAGCCATGCCCTGGCTGCTCCAAATGCTCCTTCTCTGTCAGCAGCACAAATCTAGAAGTCTCTCCTTTTTTAGAACCTAATGATTCTTACAGTGACTCTAAGATGTTTTTTTGACACCAAAACTGGCAATGTTTGAGAAAGTCATCTCCTAGGCAGGTTGATAAGAATTCTAGGGTTCCCCAAGGAGAGAGGGGTCTGGAATTCTCAAGCAGGAAGAAAGGACAAACTTTTTTGTCCTACATTCCTTAGGATTATATAACAATAATGTATCCTGCTTGAGGACGGTCTCCGGAAAAAAAACTTTTGGCTAATCCTGTTACACCTAAAGGTGTAAACTATGGGAGTAGGTCTCCAAAATCACTGCAGATGGTGATTTCAGCCATGAAATTAAAAGATACTTACTCCTTGGAAGAAAAGTTATGACCAACCTAGATAGTATATTGGAAAGCAGAGATATTACTTTGTCAACAAAGGTCCATCTGGTCAAGGCTATGGTTTTTCCAGTGGTCATGTATGGATGTGAGAGTTGGACTATAAAGAAAGCTGAGTGCTGACGAATTGATGCTTTTGAACTGTGGTATTAGAGAAGACTCTTGAGAGTCCCCTGGACTGCAAGGAGACCCAACCAGTCCATCCTAAAGGAAATCAGTCCTGGGTGCTCATTGGAAGGACTGATGTTGAAGCTGAAACTCCAATACTTTGGGCACCTGATGTGAAGAGCTGACTCATTTGAGAAGACCCTGATGGTGGAAAAGATTGAGAGCAGGAGGAGAAGGGGACGACAGGATGAGATGGTTGGATGGCATTACCGACTCAATGGACATGGGTTTGGGTAGTCTCCAGCAGTTGGTGATGGACAGGGAAGCCTGGTGTGTTGCAATTCATGGGATCACAAAGAGTTGGACACGACTGAGTGACTGAACTGAACTGAAGGAAAAACAATTGAAAAAAAAAACCAAAAGGAATAGTGTGACATAATTTGAGAGAATAGTACTGGAACATGTATATTACCATATGTAAAATAGCCAGAGGGAGTTTGATATATGACAAAGGGCACTGAGAGCCACTGGTCTGTGAAGACCTGAAGGGATAGGGTGGGGAGGAAGGTGGGTTCAGGAGCAAGGGAACATATGTATGCCTATGGCCGATTCATGTTCCTGTACAGCAAAACCATCACAAAATTTTGAAAAAAAAAAAAAGAAAGAAAAAAAATTTATTACAACTGACAATGAACCAAGGAACATATTATTTATTTCTATAATGTGACATCAACACTGTAGTATCCTCTGGAAAACTAGACTTCTATTTAGTATTTATAATCTAGTAAACATTTCCAAACATATAATGTTCATTCAGTTCAGTTCAGTCACTTAATCATTTCTGACTTTCTGCGACCCCATGGACTGCAGAACGCCAGGCTTCCCTGTCCATCATCAGTGCCCAGAGCTTATTCAAATTCATGTGCATAGAGTCGGTAATGCCATCCAACCTCTGTCGTCCCCTTCTCCTCCTGCCTTCAACCTTTCAAGATTGAAGATCATCAGGATCTTTTCAAATGAGTCAGTTCTTTGCATCAGGTGGCCAAACCATTGGAGTTTCAGCATCAGCATCAGTCCTTCCAATGAATATTCAGGACTGATTTCCCTTAGAATAGACTGGTTGGATCTGCTTGCAGTCCAAGGGACTCTCAAGATTCTTTTCCAACACCACAGTTCAAAAGTATCAATTCTTTGGCGCTCAGCTTTCTTTATAGTCCAACTCTCACATCCATTCATGACCACTGGAAAAACCATAGCTTTGACTAGACTGACTGTTGTTGGAAAATTAATGTCTTCGCTGTTTAATATGCTGTCTAGTTTGGTCATAACTTTTCTTTCAAGGAGCAAGCATCTTTCAATTTCACGGCTGCAATCACCGTATGTAGTGATTCTGGAACCGCCAAAAATAAAGTCTGTCACTGATTCCATTGTTTACCCTTCTATTTGCCATGAAGTGATGGGGCCAGATGCCATGATCTGATTTTTCTGAATGTTGAGTTTTAAGGCAACTTTTTCACTCTCCTCTTTCATTTTCATCAGGAAGTTCTTTAGTTCTTCTTCGCTTTCTGTCATAAGGGTGGTGTCATCTGCATATCTGAGATTGTTGATATTTCTCCCAGCAATCTTGATTCCAGCTTGTGCTTCATCCAGCCTGGCATTTTGCATGATGTATTTGCATATACATTAAATAAGCAAGGTGACAGTATGCAGCCTTGATGTACTTCTTTCCTGATTTGGAACCAGTCTGTTGTTCCAAGTCCAGTTCTAACTGTTGCTTCTTGACCTGCATACAGATTTCTCAGGAGGCAGGTCAGGTGTTTTGGTATTCCCATCTCTTGAAGAATTTTCCAGTTTGTTGTGATCCACACAGTCAAGGCTCTGGCATTGTCATAAAGCAAAAGTAGATGTTTTTCTGGAGCTGTCTTGCTTTTTCCATGATCCAGCAGATGTTGGCAATTTAATCCCTGGTTCCTCTGCCTTTTCTAAATCCAGCTTGAACATCTGGAAGTTCATATACTGTTGAAGCCTGACTTCGAGAATTTTGAGCATTTCTTTTCTAGTGTGTGAGATGAGAGAAATTTTGCAGTATTTTGATCATTCTTTGGTATTGCCTTTCTTTGGAGTTGGAATGAAAACTGACCTTTTCCAGTCCTGTGGCCACTGCTGAGTTTCCCAAATTTCCTGGCATATTGAGTGCAACACTGTAACAGCATAGTCTTTTTTTAAAATATAAATTTATTTATTTTAATTGGAGGCTAATTACAATATTGTATTGGTTTTGCCATACATCAACATGAATCCGCCACGGGTGTACATGTGTTCCCCATCTTGAACCCCCCTCCCACCTCCCTCCCCATACCATCCCTCTGGGTCATCCCATTGCCCCAGGCCCGAGCATCCAGTATCATGCATCGAACCTGGACTGGCGATCTGTTTCACATATGATGTTATACATGTTTCAATGACATTCTCCCAAATCATCCCACCCTCGCCCTCTCCCACAGAGTTAACAGCATCATCTTTTAGAATTTGAAACAACTCAACCGGAATTCCATCACATCCGCTAGCTTTGTTCATAGTGATGCTTCCCAAGGCCCACTAGACTTTGCATTCCAGGATGTCTGGCTGTAGGTGAGTGATCACACCATCGTGGTTTTATGGGTCATGAAGATCTTTTTTGTATAGATATATAATGTTTATTAGGCTACTGTAAAAATGCCTTAGGCAATAGATAGTAAATAGTAATTTATCTATTTAGTAAGATAGATAAATAGCAAGTCACTACCATCTTCAACAACCATATGAACAATGGAACATATGTGTACCATAAGGGAATGTTATAAATTCATAGCATGAGTAAACATTGTGTTTTCTTACACAGTCTCACTGTGGTTTTTCCATGTTTGACTCCTGACTCCTTTAGACTTCAAAAACAACCACTTCCTGTGCTGCCTCTCTGGGAAGGCTGACACAAAAGACTAAGGCCCCCTTCCTTTGATACCAACTAGTAGTTCACTGGAGCAGGAACCCTCCCCTCCTTGCCATCCAGTAATCATCTTAGCACTCTAGAATGTCACCATTCCTCATTAGTCAAGTGTTTTTTTTTTTTTTTCCAACAGCTTGGAAGTCTACTGTGCCCACTGGATATCTTCAGCAGTTAACAAACATTCTCATAACATTTCAGCATATGCCTTCATCTGTCTCAATATCCAAACCAAACTTTGGATTTGGTTTCATTTTGTTCTTTTGGTGACTGTAAAGTAACAAGAACCAAAATGTTGGGGACTGAATACATGAAATTTCTAGTTGATCAAGCAAAAAGAATTCTCATCATATAGTGTGGATTCTAAACTATTTCTGGGAATTCCCTGGTGGCTCAGTGGTAAGGAATCCACCTGCCAAGGAGGAGGCATGAGAGAGATCCCTGGTCTGGGAAATTCCTACATGCTGTGGAATTATCCCATGAGCCACAGCTATTTAACCAATATTAAATGAATAATAAAAAGTAATTTATTTCAGAATGCTCCAAGTTCAAAAAGAGATATCACTTAAATTTATTCAGGGTTATGGAAAAATGATACAAATTTTATTAGAGCACAAGACTTAAGCTACATTCTGAACAAAACAGAGGCACAACATAAATGGCAGCAGTTAATGACGATGAAGATACACACTCATACGTTTCTGTTTCTTTTGACTCAATTAAAAAAAAAAATGCTCTCTTCAATTTCCAAGTATCAGTTCAGTTCAGTCGCTCAGTCGTGTCCGACTCTTTGTGACCCCATGAACCACAGCACACCAGGCCTCCCTGTCCATCACCAACTCCCGGAGTTCACTCAAACCCATGTCCATTGAGTCGGTGATGCCATCCAACCATCTCATCCTCTGTCGTCCCCTTCTCCCCCTGCTCTCAATCTTTCCCAGCATCAGTGTCTTTTCCAATGAGTCAGCTCTTTGCATCAGGTGGCCAAAGTATTAGAGCTTCAGCTTCAACATCACACATTCCAATGAACACTCAGGACTGATCTCCTTTAGGATGGACTGGTTGGAGCTCCTTGCAGTCCAAGGGACTCTCAAGAGTCTTCTCCAACACCACAGTTCAAAAGCATCAATTCTTTGGCACTCAGCTTTCTTCACAGTCCAACTCTCACATCCATACATGACCACTGGGAAAACCATAGCCTTGACTAGACAGACCTTTGTTGACAACGTAATGTCTCTGCTTCTTAATATTCTGTCCAGGTTGGTCATAACTTTCCTTCCAAGGAGTAAGCGTTTTTCAATTTCATGGCTGTAATTACCGCTTGCAGTGACTTTGGAGCCCAGAAAAATAAAGTCAGCCGCTGCTTCCACTGGTTCCCCATCTATTTGCCATGAAGTGATGGGACCGGATGCCATGATCTTCATTTTCTGAATGTTGAGCTTTAAGCCAACTTTTTCACTCTCCACTTTCACTTTCATCAAGAGGCTCTTAATTCCTCTTCACTTTCTGCCATAAGCGTGGTGTCATCTGCATGTCTGAGGTTATTGATATTTCCCGGCAATCTTGATTCCAGCTTGTGCTTCTTCCAGCCCGTGTTTCTCATGATGTACTCTGCATATAAGTTAAATAAGCAGGGTGACAATATATAGCCTTGACGTACTCCTTTTCCTATTTGGAATCAGTCTGTTGTTCCACGTCCAGTTCTAAGTGTTGCTTCCTGATCTGCATATACTTTTCTCAGGAGGCAGGTCAGGTGGTCTGGTATTCCCATTACTTTCAGAATTTTCCACAGTTTATTGTGATCTACACAGTCATAGGCTTTGGCATAGTCAATAAAGCAGAAATAGATGTTTTTCTGGAACTCTCTTGTTGACTTTACAAGCTAAACAGTTTTATCACTTACTGGGTCTGAAAATGCCACACACCAGTGTATCACTAACTGAGAATTCAGCTTGTTTTTTGTGGCCTTTAACAAGCATGACCAAGAGGAGCTGCCCCACGTCCAAGGTCAGGGGCAGCAGCTGAGAGGACCTATCCCACGTCCAAGGTCAAGGGTGGTGGTGGAGAACAGCTACCCCATGTCCAAGGTCGGGGTGGTAGCCGAGAGGAGCTATTCCATGTCCAAGGTAAGGAGCAGCGGCTGTGCTTTGCTGGAGCAGTCATCAAGAGATACCCCACATCCAAGCTAAGAGAAACCCAAATA
Organism: Cephalophus harveyi; assembly: GCA_006410635.1. Lineage (NCBI taxonomy): Eukaryota > Metazoa > Chordata > Mammalia > Artiodactyla > Bovidae > Cephalophus > Cephalophus harveyi. The sequence goes on from SJYT01017405.1 coordinate 219,624, forward strand.
AGACGGTAGGCACTGAGAGAGGGTATCAGAGGGCAGACAGACTGAAACCACAGTCACAGACAACTATCCAGTCTGATCACACGGACCACAGCCTTGTCTATCTCAGTGAAACTAAGCCATGCTGTGTGAGGCCACACAAGAAGGATGGGTCATGGTGGAGAGGTCAGACAGAATGTGGCCCCCTGCAGAGAGAATGGCAAACCACTTCAGTATTCTTGCCTTGAGAACCCCATGAACAGTGTGAAAAGGCAAAAAGATAGGACACTGAAAGATGAACTCCCCAGGTCAGTAGGTGCCCAATATGGTACTGGAGATCAGTGGAGAAATAACTCCAGAAAGAATGAAGGGATGGTGCCAAAGAAAAAACAACACCCAGTTGTAGATGGGACTGGTGACAGAAGCAAGGTTCAATGCTGTAAAGAGCAATATTGCATAGGAACCTGGAATGTTAGTTCCATGAATCAAGGCAAATTGGAAGTGGTCAAACAGGAGATGGCAAGAGTGAACATCGATATTTTAGGAATCAGAGAACTAAGGTGGACTGAAATGGGTGAATTTAACTTTGACCATTCTATCTACTACTGCAGGCAGGAATCCCTCAGAAGAAATGGAGTAACCATCATAGTCAACAAAACAGTGTCCAAAATGCAGTACTTAGAATGATCTCTGTTCGTTTCCAAGGCAAACCATTCAATATCACGGTAATCCAAGTCTATGCCCCAACCAGTAATGCTGAAGAAGCTGAAGTTGAACAGTTCTATGAAGACCTAAAAGACCTTCTAGAACTAACACCCAAAACACATCTCCTTTTCTTTATAGGGGACTGGAATGCAAAAGTAGGACATCAAGAAACACGTGGAATAACAGGCAAATTTGGCCTTGGAGTACAGAATGAAGCAGGGCAAAGGCTAATACAGCTCTGCCGAGAGTTTCTCTTTTAGTCCTCCATTAATAATGATATGATTTCTAATAGATAATAAGTTATTGTTACTCTAAAGTGTTTTATCTCTTACTCATGATTCTCTTCTAAACCTCAGCAACCACAATCTTGTCCAATTATTTCAGTAGTTGGCAGCAATTTATACTTGTTCTTGACTAAAAGGAAATGTGTCTTCTCTATCAATCAGAATGAACCACTCTTGCCTAAACAAATACAACTTCACCTTGGATAATCTCTCTTCTAGGATTATATGGTAATCAGGGTACCTACATCTTATTTAAACATTCATTGGCAACACTGACTGATGAAATGAAACTAAAGACATGGTCTGGAGATATTTTGGGCTCATTTCCGGACTACCACAACAAGGCACTTATCACTGGGTCATGGTGGCACTAGTGGTAACGAACAACTTGATCCCTAGGCCAGCAACATACCCTGGAGGAGAGCATGGCAATCCACTCCAGTAATTTTGCCTGGAGAATCCCATGGACAAAGGAGCCTGGGGGCTCTACAGTCCATAGGGTCACAAAGAATCAGGGATGACTAAAGCGCCTTAGCAAACACACATGGTGCATACAAAAGTTACATTTTCAGTATTCTACAGACTAAATTATGCAACAGAATTATATCTTAAAAAAAAAAAACAGTCTAAATACATTAATGAAATGTTTATTCTTTGTCTTTTTCTTCTGGGAGGTGGCCCACTGGACACAGATATTTATTGGATTGGCCAAACAGTTCAGGTTTTTCTGTTAAGTTCTTCCAACAAATCTTTGTAAATACACTGAGGTCATCCTAACTGACCAGCAGCATTTGATTTTTGTGGGAACAGAGCTGGTGGATGGCCCTACTCTCTCCGATTTACTATATGCAGAGTCCACCTGCACCTGGTCTGCTGGCTGAGGTGCCACCTCAGGGAGCCTCCCCTCAGCTGTTCCCCCAGAAATACAACTGGGACAAGGTGACTCGACCCATGCTTTGTGCCTGCCTGCACCTCGGCCCTGTCAACTGCAACAAGAATTACTGTAGCCATGCCAACAATCTAGGCCTCAGTGTAGCAACATAGTGAAGAGATCTTTGAGGCGAAACAATGTGGATTCAAGCTGCAATCCAGCCACTTCCTGGGAGGGGGTGTTTGTGTTCCATTCAAGTTCCTTCATATGGGAAACAAGAAACAATGTCAGTACTTATTTTGGAGTTCAAGTTCAAAAAGATAGCATGCATAAAGTATTAAAACAGGGATTCTCAAACTGTGATATAAAAGTGATTTTGAGTCAAATTTAACATCAGTTATCAAGGAAAGTATTTTCGGTTGGGAACAAAGAACACATCTCACTTTCTCTGCAAGATCTTCGGGCCTTGAATGTGAACACAACACTGAGAAACGGCAGGATGGCTTGCAAGCATTTGGCATTGGAGACTATTTCCCTGTCACAAAATACAGTTGGAATCCATAGTCATTCCCTTCACTGTGTGCTTGTACAACTCTACTCACTTGACTTTCAAGCACCTGATCATAGCCAACTCCCAAATTAAACATTTCATTTCACCATTTTGCCATTTCAGTTTTTTCATGGAAGTGAAGCCCACCCCTAAAGAAACTCAGCTTCTTCACTGCACCTACTTTGTACACGTCATGGCATTTATGAGCATATTCAGGTCACAAAAGTTTGAAAAAAACACACTGATTCATATATACCTTGGTGTAAAGAGGACAAACAGCTTCTGGGAGCACCTGTTTATTTACCAGGTGGGATGCTGACCAACCCATGAATCAATGAATAAGGCCATAGGGATCTTTAATATTTACTTGTGAAGACCAGTGAGCCCTGATTAAAGGAGCCCCACGGGAAGGGGAAAACAGAGACTTCACTCTCAACAGGTGCAGACGAAGCCTCATGCACACTGAGACAAAGCTGAGATGAAGAGCAAAACACAATCGTTTGCTAGGATCCTGGATGGTGTGACCTGCCTGCTGGTCTTGAAGGATCTCCGGTGGGTGGGAGGTGGGCTGTGGCTCACTGTGAGGACACAGATCTTGAGGGCAGAACTATGAGAGAGCACTCATCTGCGTGAGGTCTCCATCTTGGCCTGACACTGGCTCCACTCAGAGCCTGTAGGCTACAGAAATGGGGCCCCTAAGGCCAAAGGATGAAAGGGCCAGGATGCAGCCCTAACCATCTGCAGACAGGCTGTCCAAAGGCTTCCTGTACACATGCCTTTCAACGTAACTCTACCCACAAAAGGGTCAAGGCCCAGTTCTAACCATCACTGTGCAGGCACAAACCTCCAGACCAGCCTCACCCAGCAGGGTTGTTGGTCAGCTGCTCAGTCGTGTCTGACTCTTTGCGACCCCATGGACTGCAGCACACCAGGCTTCCCTGTCCTTCATCATCTCCTGGAGTTTCTCAAACTCATATCCATTGAATCGCTGATGGCATCCAGCCCTCTAGTCCTCTGTTGCCCCTTTCTCCTCCTGTCCTCAAACTTTCCCAGCATCTGGGTCTTTTCCAATGAGTTGGCTCTTCACAGCAGGTGGCAGACACCAAAAGCAAGAAAAGTAGAGACCCACAGCTTGCAAACCGAGTCCACAAATACACGTGGGACACCACCCTGGGATCAGATGTCCTCTGGCTCTTGGATCGGGAGAAGGACGCCTGGGATATCTTCTGTAGACGGCCACTTCTCCAAGGTCAAGAAACATAACTACGCTACCAGATACATTAAAATACAAATAGAAATTTACACAAAACGACGTGACAGAGGAATATGTTTCAGAGCGAGGAACAAGACAAAACCCTAGAAGAACTAACATGGAGATAGACAAACTACCTGAAAGAGTTCAGAGTAATGATAGCAAACATGATCAAAGAACTTGGGAGAAGAGTGCATGACCTGAGAAATGAGAAGTCTTTAACGAAGACTTAGAAAATATAACAACCAACCAAACAGCACTGAAGCATATAGTAAATGAAATGAAAACAAAACAAAACAAAAAACCAGAAACTAAAATGAATCAGAACAGGCTAAACGAGGCAGAAAACACATCAGTGAGCGAGAAGAAAGAGCACTGAAAATCATCACTCCTGAACAGAATAAAAAAGAATAAAAGGAGGACATTTTAAGAGACCTCTGGGACAAGAAGCCACTAATATATGCCCTGTAGGGTCCCAGAAGAAGACAGGAAAATCTTAGGAGGGGAAAAGAGCTGAAACCACTCTAATCTTGGAAAGGAAACAGTCACCCAAGTCTAAGAAACACCAAGAGCCCATATCTAAATAAAAACTTCATAGTAAGGACAAGCCAAAAATCTGTGATACACAATAAAAATGCACATGAAAATACCCTCAACATCCTGAGACTGTTCACTGTGTCAGGCTCCTTGGCGCACCCATTTACCAGGTTGAATTCTGCCTGATGCATCGATCATTGAATAAACCTAATTAGGGACTTTCCCAATGGTTCAGTGGTTAAGAATCCGCCTGTCAATGCAGAGGATACAGGTTCCATCCTTGGTCTGAGAAGATCCCACATGCCACAGGGCAATTACCAGCGTGTGCTGCAGCTACTGAGTCTGCGCTTTAGAGCCTGTGAGCTGCAACTACTGAGCCCTCGCACCCAGAGGCTGTGCTCCCCAACAAGAAAAGCCAACACACACAGCAACTAGAGAAAGCCTGCATGCAGCAACGAAGACCCAGCACAGCCAAAAACTAAAAATAAAGCAAATTAGACCTTTAAATTTATTTGATGCAATTTTTGACCATTAATGGAAGTCAGTGTAAAATGCACTGCTGTGCTATTTAGATTACAGTCATATGAATGTTCTGGTATAGAGTGTAGAGAGAGTAACTTTAGTTACAAATTATGACTACATACCCCCCAAATTTTAAGTTGTTTGATTCCATGGTGACAAGAAATTGTTCTAGATTTATTTAAACCTGGAAACCCACTCCAGTACTCTTGCCTGGAAAATCCCATGGATGGAGGAGCCTGGTAGGCTGCAGTCCATGGGGTCGCTAAGAGTCGGACTCGACTGAGAGACTTCACATTTACTTTTCACTTTCATGCATTGGAGAAGGAAATGGCAACCCACTCCAGTGCTCTTGCCTGGAGAATCCCAGGGACGGGGAAGCCTGATGGGCTGCCATCTATGGGGTTGCACAGAGCTGGACACGACTGAAGCAACTTAGCAGCAGCAGCAGCAGAGAGCCTAATCCTTCCTTCTTAGCTGCTGTTACAAAGTACTGAAGTGAGATTAAACTGTGTTGATGGAATAACACAATTCATCCTGGATTATGACACAAGTGTTTCTATTTTATTCATGGAAACAGGAAACCTTGATACATTCAGACTGTAGTTCTGTGAACACAACAGTAGCAAATGGTAATGACAGCTGTTAAATGTGATTCATACACATACAGATATTACCCTGGTTCTGATCAAATTTGATGCTCAAAATAATCGCTCTGTGTCAGGGACATTCAACTTTAAGGGATCCAATATGTTTTTTTCTTCTTTTGTGTGCCATTTCTCAAGGACTCTCTATTCCTTATCAGTTCCTGGAAAACGGGAATGAGCAGAGCTGCACGCAGTCCTCAGGACTGAGGTCATGAGAAAGGGCATCTGCTTGGATTCCTTTCAGTGACTCCCTTCAGTGACCTTTTACTTAAAGGTAATCTATTCGGTTATGCTCCTATTACTTAGGACATGGAATGCTTTCTGGTCCTTTCAAGATTGTTATTTACTTGGCTTTGTTTTTGCTCAATTTTTTTTTACTGCCTAAAGCTGCCTTGAATGAAGATATAGAAACATGTGTTTCTGCAAATAAAGCACACTTGTTTCACTTGAGACTTGGGTCCCCTGCGTCCTTCTTCTCGTCGACTCCAGTCCCCAGGTCCTGGTCTACAAAGACCGTGACAAGTGGCGCCCAAACAGGGACCTGGTGAATGCTCTTAAAGCGGACGGAGTGACTGTTAGGACCTAAGGAGGTCAGTAAGTGCGGGGTAACAAACAGCTAGCCCACCACTTTTCTACTTTCCTTCATCATTTATTTAAGGTTCAAGGACTTTCAGTTTTGCATCAATGGATAGAGGCTTGTCTGCAAACAGTGGTTAAATATAATCCCTGGTTCCCCAATGAAGGCAGTTTTGATTTAGAAATTTGGAGACGGGTTAAAGAAAATGTGAGCAAGCCGCAACACGGGGAGAAAATATTCCAATAATTTCTGGCCCTTTTGGGCCCTCATTAAAGCAGTGACCTTGCTATATCAAGGTAATTCTAGCCCCCCTGATATTCGTCAACAAGCAGAATGCTCATTATACGAATATAAATTAGATGATAAGACTTTACAGAAGGCCCAATTACAGCAACATAACATGTTTTAAAACTTTCCCACCATCCCTGCTCCGGCTGTCACAAGCGCTCCTCCTCCTCCTCTTGTAACGGGCATGAAACCGAAGGTCCCCTCAATTAGAGGACAAAATTAACCTGATGATGATTATTCTGATGCTCTCTTTGACACTAAAGCCAACAATACTTTTTTTTTATGACAATGATAAGCTCCTAACACATACTCATATTTATGAAAACAGATGATCCACTCATTCTCCTTCATGACGAAGGATTTCTGATTTACTGGCTTTGCAAACTCGAGTCTCTGAGGCCGATGATCTTTTTGCCTTTCCTGTGTTAGGAAATGTTTATGCTCAAGGGCAACTAATATCGCAATATGAAGGCATTGATTTTTCTCACAGGCAAGAGATGAAAAAGGCTGTAACTGTGTATGACCCTCATCCACCTTTTACTGAAGAACTTCTAAATGCTATGGCGTCTTCTACTGGAAATTTTATTCCTATGATTGGCTAATTTTGATAAAAGCTCTTCTTAAACCACAAAAATATCTTCAACGGATAATGTGGTTTCAGAATGTGACCCGAGATCATGCCAATTCTAACACTCAAGCTGGCACTACCCAAAACCAAACTACCTTAAAAATGTTAACCGATATGGGGCAATTTGATTTGCTGAAAGCTCAGATACAGTGTCCTCTTTTGTTGCATGAGCAATTGAAAGAAGTTGCCCTTGAAGCTTGGGATCGAATTACTCCTCAAGGGGAACTTAATAGTAAATACACAAAGATATTACAAGGGCCTAATGAAGCCTATGCTGATTTTTTAACTAGACTGGGAGTTGCTATCTCCCATAATATTGTCGGAGAAGAGACAAGAGTGCAATTAGAAAAACTGCTTGCATATGAGAATGCGAATCAGGAGTGTCAAAGAGCCATTGCTCCAATTCATGAGACCAGGAATATTACTGATTATTTGAAGGATTGTCACAACTTAGGATCAGAAACTCAGACAATGCAAATATTAGCTGAAGCAATGGCTGCTGCCTTTCAAAAGGAGGATGAAGGATGTTTTGTTTGTGGAGATAAGAGCCATTTAAAAAACGATTGCCCTAAAAAACACACAGAAAAAAATAAAACGACTAAAAAACCTCAAGGAATTTGCCCTCAATGTCATTATGAGGTACATTGGGGGTACACAGGGGTACATTGGGCCAAAAGATACGATCTAAGTGTGATGTTTAAGGGAAACCTATTTAAGGAATCTCAAAGATGGGGACTCCCCAGGTCCCCATCAACAAAAACCAGGGGCAAACTCCATCTTTTCCCTCAAACTTTTAACATCCAGCAAAGCTGCCATCAATATACCAGCCCTAAATGATTTTCTTCTTTTTCCTCAAGCAGTCCCTTCTAGAATACCTACCAGCCTTTATGGACCCCTACCCCCACAAACCTTCGGCCTTATACTTGGCCAATCTAGTCTGACTTCTAAAGAAATTACTGTTCACCCTGAAATAATTGATTCAGCTTATGAGAAAAAAATTCAAATTATGATGTCATCTCAGATACTATGACAATTCAAACAGGAGGACAAAATTGCCCAATTACTTCTTTGACATTTCTATTAACTCCTCTAATGGTATACAGACAGGTGAATCTGGTGATTCACCTGAAGTGAAGTCGCTCAGTCGTGTCCGACTCTTTGTGACCCCATGGACTGTAGCTTACCGGCTCCTCCGTCCATGGGATTTTCCAGGCAAGAGTACTGGAGTGGGTTGCCAAATCTGGTAATATAGATCAAAAGCAATCCTTATGGACAACAATAGTATCTGATTATGCACAACCAAATACCAATATCAAAAGTTAATGGCAAAAGATTTTCTGGTCTTCTTGATACTGGTTCTGATATTACCATTATTTCTAAACATTTATGGCCCAAATCTTGGCCTACACAGAGAAATTCTTGCTAAATTGCAGGAATTTCTCAAACCAAACTACAAGAGATTTCGCAAAATGTTCAAATATATCCATATGAGGGACCAGTGGGCCAGCCTGCAACATTACCACCTTATGTGATACGAGCACCCCTTAATTTAATAGGAAGAGATTTACTTATGCAATGGCAAACTTAAATATATACTCCACATTTTTCCTAGGGGCCACCACTCATTTACAAACAATACAATTATTAAAATAACTTGGAAAAATGACGAGCCTATTTAGAAAGAGCAGTGGCCCCTTCAGTTCAGTCATTCAGTTATGTCCGACTCTTTGTGACCCCATGAATTCCAGCACGCCAGGCCTCCCTGTCCATCACCAACTCCCAGAGTTTACTCAGACTCACGTCCATCGAGTCAGTGATGCCATCCAGTGATCTCATCCTTTGTCGTCCCCTTCTCCTCCGGCCCACAAACCCTCTCAGCATCAGAGTCTTTTCCAATGAGTCAACTCTTCAATGAGGTGGCCAAAGTACTGGAGTTTCAGCTTCTGCATCATTACTTCCAAAAAAATCCCAGGGCTGATCTCCTTCAGAATGGACTGGTTGGATCTCCTTGCAGTCCAAGGGATTCTCAAGAGTGTTCTCCAACACCACAGTTCAAAAGCATCAATTCTTTGGCATTCAGCCTCCTTCACAGTCCAACTCTCACATCCATACATGACCACAGGAAAAACCATAGCCTTGACTAGACGGACCTTTGTTGGCAAAGTAATGTTTTTGCTTTTCAATATGCTATCTAGGTTAGTCATAACTTTTCTTCCAATCTCAAGAGTCTTCTCCAACACCACAGTTCAAAAGCATCAGTTCTTCGGTGCTCAGCCTTCTTCACAGTCCAACGCTCACATCCATACATGACCACAGGAAAAACCATAGCCTTGACTAGACAGACCTTAGTCGGCAAAGTAATGTCTCTGCTTTTGAATATGCTATCTAGGTTGGTCATAACTTTTCTTTCAAGGAGTAGGCATCTTTTAATTTCATGGCTGCAGTCACCATCTGCAGTGATTTTGGAGCCCAAAAAAATAAAGTCTGACACTGTTTCCACTGTTTCCCCACCTATTTCCCATGAGGTGAGGGGACCAGAATGTTGAGCTTTAAGCCAACTTTTTCACTGTCCTCTTTTACTTTCATCAAAAGGCTTTTTAGTTCCTCTTCACTTTCTGCCATAAAGGTGGTGTTGAAAGGTACTAAATATACATACATGTTCTGTCCATACTGGTACATAAAAGTAATAAATAAATAAGGCAATTTTCAATAAGGTATCAAAGCAAAGAAATTTCGTGGTACATAACTCAAAAATGAACTAACCGATTCCATGATTTAAATGGTCTTTACAGATAATTATGGTGCTAACACAGATCGTTAAATTTTCAAAGTAGATCTGGCAGAGAGGTACAAAAAGAAAAACATTCCATCTTGCTCTTAAAAAAAGGGTAAATAACCTAATAGAGTCCCTTGAAAGTCTGACTGCTTTAGCTGTGCTAAATGAAGAGCCTTAAGTTGTAAAATATCGTGGAATTCACTTATATTCAAATTCTGAAAAGTGCTAATAGTGCAATCATCATAAAACTATAACCATCCACTAGAGAAAACATTTTCCTCAGTACTTCCACAAGATGTCACCCTAAGCCTAACATCGAAGTGTGCAGCTTTGCTATATTTTAGGCATTTTTCTTTTTGTGTATTAATGAACATTAATTATTAACTTTTTAAAAATTAAGGTCTTTTTGTTTATACTTTCAGTTATTCATAAATGGAAAATCAAAACAGAATACAGGGACTAAAGAAGAAAGAAAATTAATCAAACAGTTCATCATTCACACTGTTTATCACAAGAGAAATGCATTTTACCCCTGGGTTTTATTTTCTTTTACTTTATTTTGAAAACGTCCCATAATTAGCATATATTATGCTTATAATCAGGCTTCCCTAGTGGCCCAGGCAGTAAAGAATCTGCCTGCAATGCGGGAAACAATCTGCCTGCAATGTGGGTTCAATCCCTGGGTTGGAAAGATCCCCTGGAAGAGGGCATGGCAACCCACTCCAGAGGTCTTGCCTGGAGAATTCCCACAGACAGAAGAGCCTGGCAGGCTACAGTCCCTGGGGTCGCAAAGCCTCATACACGACTGAGTGACTAAGCACAGCATACATATAATCAGATAAAGTTATATTTTAAAAATAACAAAACAATACCTTTGTTATCATTCCCCATCCTATTATCACAGAAACCATTTATAAAGTGCTTTTATGCACTACAATAATGATCAAAGCTATGGAGACAGAATTCTGTGCTCAAAGATTATACCATCTAAGATAGACTATCGTTTGCATTTTCTTTTTTCACAAAAGAAGGATATTATTTATTTTCAAAGTGATGCTTTTCATTTACTGAGAGAAGGCCTGGTTTCCTAGTCAACTGTAAATGATACAGCACATTCTGCAATAACAGTGTTTTACCCTACTATACATTTGTATTGGATTTTCTACACTATGAGTGCCTTCTATTTTCTTCAGTTGAGATTCATGCAGGCATTATTTCAACATACTATGTGATTATCAGAATAATGGGTTAAAGCCACCATTTTCCATTATGTGCAGCAAAAAAGGAGAAGGGAAGTTGGTTGAAACAGAAAGCAAAATACCCAGTATAAATAATGCCCTGTTTATCAATGGTTCCCTGCTTATCCTTTTATAAGGATACAATCTCCTTCAGGATACACAGGGCTACATAGTTTTTCCTTTTTGGTCCTTAAGAAAAAAATGCACACTATGACCAATAAAATTCAATAGAAAATTATGTTGCATTATATAGCATTGCTCCATTCTTTGCAATCTGGTTTATCCCAAAATGACTTAAAAGACCAGCCAAAACAAATCTATCCATTCAAAGCTGGGCATCAGGATTACTTACATAACAGCTTTTTAGAGATTACTGTGACCTCTCATTTTATTAGAGAAATTCCAACTACTCTATAGGCTTTCTGCCAAGATATTTATCACTCACTTAAAACAATGGCAAAATACAACTCTTTGTCATTTGTCTTTTTATTCCTCTTATAATGATGCTGCACTCCCAAATGAATACATTATTCTAGTAGGATTATCTAAAGCATTCAACAATATTCTTTCTAAATAAAGTTCTCAAAACCTCAATCAAAAGACATAGCCCAATCTTATCTAAGCACATCATACAAATCTATTTAGACGTATGGCCATACAGTTAATGGTCTTAATAAAACCATTAATTTTTAACTGAGAAATCTGTTGCTTAAAAACTGTTCTCTAAAATTCTATTCTCTAATGACAGGGTTTATTTAAATTTCATTAAGAGTCCATTTAGAGTTGTTTTTATTTAATACCAACTAAGATGATTATAGTTATGTGGGTCATTAATTCTTACTA
>SJYT01017405.1:241817-281737 GCA_006410635.1 Cephalophus harveyi
TTCAGCTTCTTCAGCATTACTGGTTGGGGCATAGGCTTGGATTACCATGTTATTGAATGGTTTGCCTTTGAAATGAACAGAGGAGCAACCCCACATCTGAGGTCAGGGACAGCGGAGAGGAGCAACCCCACGTCCAAGGAGCAACAGCTGCGTGGGCGCAGGAGGGCCGAGAGGAGCTACTCCATGTTCAAGGTCAGGACGGGCGACTCACCCAAGGTAAGGAGCAGCGGCTGCGCTTTGCTGGAGCAGCTGTGAAGAGCAACCCCTAATCCAAGGTAAAAGAAACCCAAGTAAGACGGTAGGTGTTGCAAGAGGGCATCAGAGGGCAGACACACTGAAACCATAATCACAGAAAACTAGCTAATCTGATCACACGGACCACAGCCTTGTCTAACTCAATGAAACTAAGCCATGCCTTGGGGGGCCACCCAAGACAGACAGGTCATGGTGGAGAGGTCTGACAGAATGTGGTCCACTGGAGACGGGAATGGCAAACCACTTCAGTATTCTTGCCTTGAGAACCCCATGAACAGTATGAAAAGGCAAAATGATAGGATACTGAAAGAGGAACTCCCCAGGTCATTAGGTGTCCAATATGCTACAGGGGATCAGTGGAGAAATAACTCCAGAAAGAATCAAGGGATGGAGCCAAAGCAAAAACAATACCCAGTTGTGGATGTGACTGGTGATAGAAGCAAGGTCTGATGCTGTAAAGAGCAATGTTGCATAGGAACCTGGAATGTTAGGTCCATGAATCAAGGCAAATTGGAAGTAGTCATACAGGAGATGGCAAGAGAGAATGTCGACATTCTAGGAATCAGCGAACTAAAATGGACTGGAATGGGTGAATTTAACTCAGATAACCATTATATCTACTACTGTGGGCAGGAATTCCTTAGAGGAAATGGAGTAGCCATCATGGTCAACAAAAGAGTCCAAAATGCAGTACTTGGATGCAATCTCAAAAAAGCACTTGTAGTACTTCCCTATTCTCAAAACAATTTTCACATGGCTAGTATCTTTATTTTCTGTCTCAAGAATCCTAAGAGTTGAGTATTACTGTGTGTGTGTTCAGTTGCTCAATCGTGTCTGACTTTGCGACCCCATGAACTGCAGCTCCCCAGGCTCCTCTGTCCATGGAACTTTCCAGGCAAGAACACTGGAGTGAGCTGCCATTTCCTTTTTCAGGGGTTCTTCCCGACCCACGGATCAAACCCATGTTGCTTGCATCTCTGTATTGACAGGCAGAGTTTTCACCACTGCACCATCTGGGAAGCCCCTTGGGTATTATTTGTGGCCATAATAACTTAAGATGAGAAGTCTGAAGCTCAACCTGTTGATTTTTAGATAACATATCCAGCTGATGGAAAAGGTAGGATTCCATTCCAGGGCTCTTCTCCACTCCCAGAGCTCTCCTCCACTCCCAGAGCTCTCCTCCTCTGCACCACGACACCATTCAGTGGATCTAAGACCACCATACTCATACAGTGCAAAGAACAATGGATTAGCTTCCCGTCCTAATTCTATCACTAACTTTATTTTATAAAAGTAAAGTTCATATACATTATCTTATTTGATGAGGAAAAGAAACAACATGTTACTAATGTTTCAGAAAAGGAAACTGAGGTTCAGAAAGATTATATGATTTTCACAAGGTCACCTGGTGGCACTGTCATAAGAAGGCATGTGAAGAAGCACATATGGGAGATTGATACTTTGAGATCTTAATTTTTTCTCTCTCTACATGTTCCTATTTCCTTTCTTTTCCTTCAAGCTGGTAACTGATTTTGTATTGTATTGCCTCAGGAGAGGTATGTACTAGGACAGAAAACAGAAGGAATTTTATAGTTATTCCAGTTTTGCTTTCCAAAAGCCTAAACCCTCTGAATAAAAGAGTTTGTTTCAAAGATCAAAGAGAGATTCTCAGGTACATGCAGAGAGAGGAACATCTTCCAGTCCCTCCCCAGTCTAGGAAAAGATTTTCTCAGCTGAAAAGTAAGAGAAGCTTTTGGAACCCAAGCCCTCAAGTATCTAGGCTGTTTCCTGGCAGCATTGCCTGAGAGGCAGAAAGACCCCAGAGAGGAAAAGCAACATTATGCAGCTAGGCAAACAGAAACACAGAAATTCTGTGGGGGCTGGGGAGGCGTGGGGAATGTTAAATCCATGTCTTGGAAGTAGCAATTGTTGCTAGACAAGAAAAAACTATCTAGACAAAACAACTCATGACTCAGAGGTAAACTGTTACACTCAGATGATCAATGACCAGAGTAGACCTCATGCCAGATGGAGCCCTATCATAACCCCAGGAAAGACAGAAAACCTCAAAAAGGATTGGAGTGATTCCGCTCATAACTTAGGAATTAAGAGTCAGAAACAAAGCTGAACTGTGGAAAATGAAGATATTTCTTACACACCTAAATCTACAGAATGAGAGTCCTGGTCAATGATTATCTAATCTTGTCCCTTCTTTTGGAAGCCAGGTCTTCTAAGCCAGGTCTGTTTCTCCCACAACATCACTGCAACTGATGATGATGGAGGACATGGTTCAAAGAAATGAACATGAAATGCAACACTGAAATTGCCTCTTTCCCTATCTGTCCCCTAATAAATTTTAAGCATCATAAAGTCAGACTGAATACTGTTTGCCACTGCAAAACATACACCAAGCACAGTGCCTGTGCCTATTAACAGGCACTCAATAAATCTCAGTTGAATGGATAAATGATTGAATAATTAAATGGAAGGAAAGCTATTTCCTTAAATATGTACACAAGTTTACCTTATAAAGTAAATTTTTAGTTTATTATCTATATGGTATTTTAAATAGAACAGGACTTAACAGGCTTATTTCAGGTCTCACCACACATTCAATGATAAAGATGTCACAGCTCTCCAAAATCAGATACCCTACAGACCCCTCAGAGCCTTGCACTAACAGGCTTAGGGCCTTAATGGCTGGTAAGATGTGCCATCAGGAGAAATACGATACACAATCTTACTCATAATCTTTGGAAGTTTTAACTTAATAATTTATTTTCACAGGATTTTCTACTTTATAATACATCATTTCCACTTGAATCTTCAATACTAAAACAAATGAGGTCAGGAGAAATGTTTCATAATGGAGGTGATTGGGCCATAATTCTTGAAATAGCTTTGAAAAACTAAAAACTAAACCTATGCAGAAAGCTTACTACCTGGAATTCAGAATGACTGAGGTAAAACTCATGATCCTTTGCTGACAAAGCAACCTACATTGAGGATACAGAGCCCTCGTGCCTTGACTGCTACAAATTCCTGAGCAGGAATTATAGCTGGGGGACACGTCCTCTTGCCCCAGTTTAAAAAAAAAAAAAAAGATTTTATGCACCTCAGCATTATACTAAAAACATATCTGTTTTGTAGCCACTTGTGTGGCAACATGGTAAATATTAAGAAATAAGAGAATATAATGAGAGTATATAATTAAGAAAGAGGAAAGAACATTCTTACAATTTACGGAATGTATCGTTATAGAAGAGTGAGGAATTAATTGTTTGGCAAATGCATAAATGAGTGAAATATCTGAATTCAATGTTTTAAAAGTCCAATATTTTGTGTACATCTTCTCATTGACTAGACTTTTCTATCCAAAGATGTAACCAATCAAAGGCCTAAAAGAAAGATAAAACATTCTATCATGAATGGAGCACTTGGACAGTTTCCCAAAAACCTAACAGTTCAAATAGTGTACGGTATCAATTTATTAGCATATCATTTGCAACTTTCCCTATACATAAGAACTACAAAATAAATTCAATTAACAATAATTTTAGCACCATGCCTACTGTTTGCTTCATAATATACTCCCAATCAGTACTTTAATACAAAGAATATTCTATTTTTCTCTCCAGAATGATCTCTTATCATTCCAAGATGCCTCCTGGATTGATAATTATTTTCCAACATCAAGAGTCTGTGGGTTCATGATTTTTAATAACTCTCTCAACCAAGGTCAAGATGACCCTTTTGAAGGATTTCAAATTTAAGAAAATCTTTAGGACGTTATCTTATTTTAATTTACAGAAATTACACAAGTCTGAAAACTGCCTTTTCCCATCCCTCTCTGGGAAGATTTGGGGCTTAACTCTTGAATTCTACTAGCTTGAAAAAAGAAAAAACATCAAGTTTTTCTGAAATGGAAAAAGCATCTGGATATAACCCTGGTATGGCAAACACAAAAATTCAAACAAAAACTTAGTGAAGTATATATAAAAGAGATAAAATAGCTACTCAGAGCCAATAAATTTAGTTACATATTTTCCCCTTTTTAGAGAATCTGATGAAATTATTCTAATAATTGAAGAAAAGCTAGAGATGGAGAAACAGTATGCCCGGATTATTATTGTTGTTTAGTTGCTAAGTCATGCCCAACTCTTTTGCAACCCCATGGACTGTAGCCCACCAGGCTCCTCTGTCCATGGGCGTTCCCAGGTAAGAATACTGGAGTGGGCTGCCATTTCCTTCTCCAAGGCATCTTCCTGACCCAGGGATCGAACCCCCGTCTCCAGCATTGGCAGGCAGATTTTTTACCACTGAACTACCAGGGAAGTCCATACCCAGATAATGAAAGGCAAATATAAAATAGTGAAATCCTACAAAAAAGAAGTTAAGCCACAAAGTGCAGGAAACAAGTAAGAAAATTTTAACTGAGGAAACAATAAACTTAAGAGTTACAAGTTTCCTTCCCAGAAGGAGGGGAAAGAAGAAAAACAGAAATGACACTTTTATGAAGTATACAGTCAACCAATAGGAAAGAGTGTAAGCCCAGGAAAACAACAATCTCAATTTCAAGACTGGTACATGGCAATATCATGTCTTGGGATTCCAATTACACAACATTCTTCAACTTCCTTTAAAAAGAACAATGTCTAAACAATGAATTATGAAAATGATCATGTTTAAGTTTCACTCGATAGCATACATACTCTATTACATCACTAAGAACAGTTGCAAAAGAAGTCGTCAAAGGAAATAAAATGTCATGTATATTAATAACATCAGATAGACTTCTATACCAATTTAAAAGAAGCACAGAATAGCACAATATTTTAAAAACAGAGAAATGAAATAAGCATCGGTCTCAAACTATTAAAAGCACTGATTTTTTTTCTCACATGTTTAATGACAATAAAGAGAACAAAAAAATTGCTGAAAAAATGTACTGCAATGTACTAAAAAATTCTGTTGAAACATATGTTATCATTAAAAAAGCAGCGTTCTGCAAAAAGCACAGGGGATAACACAGCTATCATTAACTTTTATTTCTTGCATCAATCTAACATGAAATCAGATCAATTCGTAAGTCTTGCTGAAATAGCCCTTTACTATACATCATGATCTTGCCATCATATCAAAGAATGCTGATACAACTTATCTTGGATCAGCCCTGAATTTTCAGAATTTAAAATAGGTCAAAGATATCAAAAAGGCTTAGCTGGGAGCAAATCAAATTACTACTATAGAAAAAAAGAATTCTGAATGAAAAGCAACTGTTAGGAGAAAAATATCTCTGAAGAAGAAATGACATGTTCTGTTGATAAAACTGAAATCTATAAAAATGTGAAGCAAGTGAGTGGAAGATGTAGTTAAGTAATGTCATAAAACAAACTAGCAGTGAATATAGGGGTTTGAGATACAGTAGCCTTGGCTTATCTAAGTCAAGAATAGCAGCTAGAAATGTACTTAGGGGCTTCCCTGGTGGCCCAGGAGTTAAGAATGTTTCTACTGCAGGGGCATGGGTCCAATCCCTGGTCAAGGAATGGCAAAAAAAAAAAAAATGTACTTAGTGAGATGTCACACCCATACCCACTTCCCACCATGGTTCACGTTAGCAATCAGAGAAACCACTCTACTTTCAAAATAACATACAAAAGATTTCACAAGTGAGAAATCTGTCTTATGAAATTTTCTTATTGTAGTAAGCATATATTCGACAATGTATAAACATATGGTTCTATGAGGATAGTTATTGCTTAAAATTACATGAAGCCAGCTCTTCCATCTTATCTACATGCAACAACAATGAAGAAAGAAAAAAAGATTTAAGATGACAGAGTACTGTGCTCCCTACAGAATAAATCTAGGTTATACTTTCAAGTATTTGTTTTATGTATGTTATAGAACAGTACAGACAGTAAGCTTAGCTAATTAAAAATATAATGTACATGCCGTAACTTGTTTGGTTAGTGGTCTATAATATTTTAAAATATATATCTTAGTACTAACAGTTTTAAGAGAAGAGAAAGGGAGGAAAGAAGAGAGGAGGAAGGAAATAAATTATGTCTCCGAAAGTACAGTTTTCAATAATGTATCAGCAATTTTTATAATTTCTTTTAAAGGTAGGAACTTTTAACAAACTCAGTCTGCTGGGTTTAGAAACCTTAAGTTCACCCTGATTAGTTAAGTTTTACCTAGAACATAGTGCCCTTCATCTCTCTTCCCAGATACATTTTCACCCCCTCATTCTCCACACACACACGCACACACACCACACACACACACACACAGTTTAATTCAATTACTAGTTTAAAACAAATCCAAAAGGAACTCTAACTACAGCACAATAAATTGTAGAAAGAATAAAAATACCCTGCATGCCAAATAAGTCAAAGAGACATACCATTTATTGGCTACATTCCCCAAACCATCCTTGTTTGAAATAAACCAATGATGTCAGGTCTGGGCAAAAGTAGCTCCAAAACTTCGTGGAGAGTTTACTTCTCTCAGTAATTATGGAGGAGAGCAGGAGGAGGAAACAAGCCCAGTCTTAAAATCCCAGTGTACTAGATGTCTAGGTGTTTCACAGGTATTATATATCATTGCCCATCTCCAGAGACACCAGTTGGATAAAGAATTTGATTGTAAGCTTCCTCAATGCACCTTCCAAATCCACAGGTATGATTAAACATCAAGGTTGTACCTTAACCTTCTTCCTAAGCTTTAGTTTTAGACTGCAGGAACTCCCATAACCGGTCGACATTTGGATCTACACTAGTCTACTACAGTGGAGTTCAAAAGTGTTGATACAAATTTTAGTTTTAAACTCTTAAAAAAAAAAAAAAAAACTTTTATAGTCAATTCGGTCTTCTATACCACATCAAAAAAAAAAAAAAAAAACACCCTAGGTTCACAAGGATCCTTAGAAATAAGGTTCACCTGGGGTAGATCTAGGCTAAAGAGAATCCCAAGGTGTATATACGATACTTCAGCAACTCACCAGATCTTGATCAAGTGAGGAAGGAGTCCAGTATTAACCTTATTTGGGGAATTTGTCAGTAATGTTATTGGATAATGCATACACAGCAGTTACCAAAGTTGTGATTTACCACAAAAGGGAAGACTTACACCAGAGTAAATCCAAACATAAAATCTATTCTTAATCAAAAGATAATCTACAATTGCATACACTGCAAGCAACTTTGTTATCTTTTACAACTATGTAATTCACTTGATAAAGATTTAAGCCATAAAGAAGAGCTGCACTGTGCAGGTTTCTTTTTTAAAGACTATATAAAAGTCACCTTTAACAAGCTAAGAAAACAAGCGAAAGTCCCAAACCTATGGTATCAAATTTACGCTAATTACAAAATGGTGATTTAGACCACCTGATTTGGAAACCACAAATGTCTATAATTAAATAGGACAGCACTACTTCACTTTCTTTTAGCAAAACAGTATTACTGAATGATGCACCACAAAAAAGACATTATTATAAGAACTACACCCCAAGCAAAACTTTAATCTCAAATGGAATACAATTTAAACTGCAAATACCAGAACCAAGAAAAAGGACAAACATATACAGGAAACCTCATAGCCCACCTTTCTTCTTGACTGGCATTCTTGGGTCTTTCCAATGCCACAGGATTCAAGAGCTCTTTTCAGGTCTCAACTTGATCCAGCTGGATGGAGGCCAAGGGCCAGGTAACTGTTGCAAACCTCTTGGTTGTTTGAAATCCAGGCTGTCTTCTCTTTCAAATAAAGAAAAAATGTTGTATTTTTTTTTCCGCAAACTTTGACAGTGCCCAAGGAGTTTAAAGAAAAATAGCTTTTGAGTTTTTCAAGTTTTTCAATGCTTCTAAAATAGTTATTCTGTTTAAAAAGAAAATTATTGTAAGCACAGAAAACATTATTAAAACTCCTCTTTAGGCAGCAATATCTCTGGAGTTCAATGACTAACTCAATTAAGGCACAAAACAAATTTACACAGCTGTCTCATTACTCAACACATGATCAAAGATGAACTGGTTGATGATAAAGACCCTCAAATTCTTTAGAGAAAATTTTAAAACCCTCACCTCTCCAAAATACTTTTTAAAACCTCTTTAATGGTCTCTAAAAAAGGTGGGGTGAGTTTGTACAGTTTTCTGGGGGCAGAACCCAGGCTGAAAGGCCCTTTTCTATTTACTGGACCCGAAGTTCCGGATCTCACCCCCTCAGTGAGACAGGATCCAGCTTGCTGTCACTTTAATTTTTTTTTTTTCTTCTGTGCTCTCCAAGCCCCTCAGGCTTGATCCTTAATGCCCCTCTGATTCTGATCCTCCCGTGTATTAACCGAGAGGACTGAAAAGAAGGAAAGCAATCCCTTGGCATGGAGACATTAAAGTGACAGTGCTACTCAATGGGCACTTGATGCAGGATGAGTTGGCGAAGATTTCTTCACACTGGAGTCAGTCAAATCATGCCATCTCTTCGCATCCAGGCAGCTCCCTATCCGGCGAGGAAAAACACTGAGACTGCTCGAGACAAGTCAGCCCTTCCCTCAAAGGTGTTTTCTGAGACGCTGTAGGAGTATTAGGCATGTGAGCATAAGCTGGGCAAACGGTTCGCGGTTTCCTAAATGGGAGAGAGTTCGGCTGCGTGGCTTCCACATCCACCCTTTTTCTCTCAGTCTCTCTCTCCAAACTACCCACCTTCCTTTCGCAGAAAAGACCAGAAATCCCTCCGCTACCGACGGCCACCCCTCTGCCCACACCCCGTTACAGAGATGAGCACAGAAACGTCCCGCACCCCTCCACGCGATGAAGTGTTTCCTCAGGCAGGAGAAACAGCAGCACTAGAAATTATATAACTCGCGATTCTGGCTTCTCTAAGACGCGGAGACGGAAGGGAGGGTCGGGGGTTGCTGGTCTGGGAGACACTGCCGGGCACTGAACGTGCACAAAAGGGGGCCAGGCCTTCGCGCAGCGCCCCCCTCACCCCCACCCAAGGGGGGGGTCTTCTAGGGGAGTGGAGGGGCAAATTTCTCTCCGGCCCCTTCCCAAGCGAGGTGAACGGATGGCATGTGAGGGGATTAAAGACTGAAGAGGAGACGCTGACGGCTGTGAGGGGAGGAGGCTACTCTGGGCTGCTTCGGCGGCCGGTTGGGGGCTCTAGGGAGGAAGTGCCCGAGAAGCTGCAGCCTTAACACACGGGCTGGGCCAGAGGGGCCAGCACCCTGAAGAAGTGAAGGGGGCGGGCAGCTCGGCCACAGCTAACGGAGGTGTCCTGAGGAGAAACACGCGCAACCACATTCGTGCGCGAGGACCGGCCCACATTTCCCTCGGGATGCGAGAACGAGGGAGCCAGGCTCACAAATAGCAGAAGCCGGGGACGAGGGCCTGGCGGGAGGCGGACCCACGGGTGTCCGGCCCTCCTCGAGGCCAATGAGCGCCTCCAGACACCGCGCCCAATCACAGCCAGGACGGAGGGCGCGGCTTTTGACTGGGCCGCGTCTGCGGGCTCTAGGCGTGAGCCCGCGACCCTTCCGGACCCGAGAGCCCTGCGTCCCCGCCCACCGCCAGTCACGTGAGTCTCCAAGATGGCGGCGCTCGGGCGTGAGGCTGGAGACGACGTGCGGGTTGCCGGTGTGGTACCGGTGGGAGCTGCGGAAGTGCCTAAGGTAGGCGGAGACCCAGGGTGCTGAGGCCCGTGATTTCTGCGACCTCAAGTGCTGGCACACTCTTTTGAAATGATGCGCATAAAAGGGATCTGAAAGTCTAAACAGGACAGTTACGAACTCCATGCAAGGCACGTTTAAATCCCCAGTTGCTGTGAAAAGAGGTGGGGAGAAAGTAGGAGACCTAAACATTAGTCCTGAATGAGGGAGCCTGTTTTCTTTTGCTTCGGGGCCTTTGTACTTTAAACCCCCTGCCATTCTATCCTGACTTCTGCCCTGGTTGTGGGTTCTGAGGACAAGACTACATCTTGCTTAACTGGGGAACTTTCAAATACCAAGTGAATGTTTAATGATGAATGAATGATGAATAAAATTCTCAAAGTCAAGTGAAATAATACACGTAAAAGCACTACAAAACCATAAGATACTTTGAAACTTATAAACTAGCACGATGCAGTATTAGTGTGTAATTGAATCGTGGTGACCAGTTGAGTGGCCTTGAACTGGTTACTTTTTAGATGAAATGTGCGTTATAGCAAAATCTGTACCTTTCAGTACTTGTAAAAAAATTCTGTCAGGAAGTTATCAGTATATTTCTCTGCTTTAATAACAGTGCCTTAGGAAAACTAGGTATGCAGTAAACATTTGCTGTCCTGTTTCAGTATTTTAGGATCATAATTCTGGATGTTTGTGTTTACTATAAGGTGTAGACGAGATAGGAAGTTGGTACACGGCATTGCCTCAAAGTTTTCTTTGTGAGTAATACGGGACTTCAGGGAATTGGATGACAGGAAAACAAAAAGTTTTCCCAAGTTTCTGGTTAATTATGTTACTGACACGTGCCTTCATGTACATTAGATGGATTAGATATAGAATCTCCTTTCTATATTGCTATCTTGTTTCTTCCATTTGCCATATAGATGTCAGAGAGAGGCAAAAGATTAAATCTAGTTTGTGAGAAATTGGAATTTATAAAATATTTTACTTTTTTTTTCCTGTCTTCCCAGGCAATTTAAAGAAAAAGAACTGGCTCAATTATAGTTCTTCACTGATAGGGAAAGAAACTGGTCCATTCTTACTCTTTGTTTCATACCATATAAATATTCAAGCGAGCCCATACCTTCACAACGTTGATTGTTGTCGTTCAGTGGTCAAGTCATGTCGGACTCTGCGACCCCATGGACTGCAGCACACCAGGCCTCCCTGTCCCTCACCATCTCCCAGTTTGCCCAAGTTCATGTCCATTGAATCAGTGATGCCATCCAACCATCTCATCCAGTTGCCCTCAGGATGTTGATATAATATTTGAATCTACCCTTCATTAATTAGGTTAGGGTTGATTCATATCACTATTCAGGAAGTGAATATTACAGTGATGTTCAACATGTGTCCGTTTGACTACCAGCATCAGAATCACTGGTGCAGATTTCTAGACTTTATTCCTGCTGAACCCAGATATTTCAATAGGGAGCTCAAGAGACAGCATGTCAAGTACACTCTCATGTGATTCTTGTGCATATGAAAGGTTTAAAATCTTACTAAGTCTCTTCTATGTCCTTTATGTTTAATCCACTCTGATTCTCTTGCCCAGGACTCCTGAAATTTGAGGCTTATGAGTCTGCCCTTGACCACAAATGTTGTTAACATAGGAATTCATATAAATTGTGAAGGACATAGATTTTTTTAATCTATTCACTAGCTAATCTGGAATCCCATAATACCAGTATGCCAAATGATGTAACAAATACTATTAAGACTTCTCACAAAAATCTGAGAGTCTTACCCAGAGCAAAAGATTTAGAAAGGATCCTTTCTGAAAGCCTAGTTTTTTTTTTTTTTAACCACTGGTTTCTGTTAAGATGGCTTCCCTGATAACTTAGTTGGTAAAGAATCTGCCTACAATGCAGAGGACCCCGGTTCGATTTGTGGGTTGGGAACGTCTGCTGGAAAAGGGATAGGTTACCCACTCCAGTATTCTTGTGCTTCTCTGGTGGCTCAGACAGTAAAGAATCGACCTGCAATGCGAGAGACCTGGGTTTGATCCCTGGGTTGGGAAGATCCCCTGGAAGAGGGCATGGCAACACACTCTCGTGTTCTTGCCTGGAGAATTCCATGGACTGTATAGTTCATGGGGTCGCAGAGAGTCAGACATGACTGAGCCACACGACTGAGCACTTTCACCTTCTGTTAAGATGCTACTGGCCATACCTCATGGTCCCTCGATATTAGCAACTGTCTATTTATGCATCACACTTGGGAGACAGGAACTTTCCAACCTTGGAGTCCAGTGCCTTAGGACCAGGCCCCCTGATATGACTATATAGCAGTTTCCAGCAGAGGCCCTACTTCCAGCCCAGGTGCTCCTCACGAACTAGACATATAACTTATATAATCCAAGGTAGCTATCCACTGCCTCTTCCTAGTCTGGAAGGTGTCCCTCCTCCTGATGTTCTCTCTCGCTGGTTTCCAAGGAAATTCCTGCTTCTACCTCTCCAGCAAACCCAGCATAATCTCCAAAACTCGGGCTTTCATGAGACAGAGGATAAAAATGGTTGTCATCAGGTAGCTACTGTTTACTTTCAGCTCTGAAAAAGCTACACTGTGGAGAACTACAAGGGGCCTGGCTACCTTCAGGGAAAACTGTAAGGAAAACAAAAATACCTGTGTAACTTAATCCTTCTACATCAAGTCCTAAAGCAAGTCAACCTCTCTGAACCTTGTTTGTCTCATCCATAAAAGTAGAGATGACCATTTTCCTACCAATTTCTCAAAGTTATTACGTGAATCAAAAAACCACTATCCACTAAACAATGAACAAATCATTAACAAAGGATGTGAAAGCAGATGACAGTACTTGATACTTTACTAGAGTCTAAATGTTTTTTAATCTGAATCTGTAGAATTTATAAGATTTAATATTAACATCATTAGCTATTATGGTTCTGAATTTTGTGTTTTCCAGGACATCAAGATACCAACATACACACATGGTCAGTCCAGGCCTTCTCTAGGAGATGCAAAACTCAGAAAACCAGTAGTCATCGAAATCATAGAAAATAAAATTGAATGCCTTAGAAAAGAAAAGTAAGAGACACACCCAGACTGAAAGTCAATAACTTTTATTTGTAGATCTTCTGTATTGCCACGGTTTCTAGGTATCTAAGATCCTATTAACTGTACTGAGTTGGTTATGAAGAAAGCTTTTTTTTAAAAAAAGAACTGGAGGGAAACATGAGCAGATGAAAATAGACGTTTGTTAGAATACTGAGACTGGATAATTTCTTTTGTCTCTTGAAATTCCTTTGTTTCTAAAATTGTTGAAATGTTATCTGTGCAATAAGCATATTTTAATTAAAGGTAATCAAGAGAACACCATTTTGAGGACTACTTACGTTAATTGATTATCGATTATAGTCTCACACTACCAGTCTGACTTTTAGATTAATAGAGCTCAAGAATAAAATCAGTGGACGTTAATCTGAATTGTTCAACATTTCTGGATTTAGGTATGAGTCAGAATAAGCAAAACTAGATCTTTCAAATTTCTTTGAAGTTTTGGAAATACTTTAAATGTATCTGGACTACTTAAGAAATAGTTATTTTCTAGAAGACCTAACGAAATGTCAACAACTTTTTTCAGATGACCTTAAGCAAATTAATTCTTACAGTAGAAAGAACAGTATTCTTGGATTTAGCTAGCTCATAATAAAATTTGGCTACATTGGAAGTACTGATACTTATTTTTGGCCAAAATTTATTTATCTTTAAAAGTGCTCCATCTTAGAACCACACTATTCTCAAAAAGAGAATTATATTATCCCTTATTAGAATGCAATTTCCATGAGGAGTGGAATTTTTTTTTTTTTCCCCGCTTTATTCACTGCTCCATCCTTAGCACAAAGAAAATACCTTTCACAGAGTAAATGCTTAAGAAAAATGTGATGTTGCATAAATATGTTAATAACGAATGACTACACAGGAAAGGATATATCTGTTAGAAGAGTATTATGTTGAACTTAACTTTCACTCTGTTTTTCCAATTAGGACTTTAAATATATATGGAACACTGACTTTTGGAACAACAGCTGCTTTCTCTGGAATGTTGATAAACTTCATTTTCAGACATCGCTTCAAGGTCACACATGATGTTTTGAAGACATATGCATCACTGACTGCACTTCCATTTTTGTCTACCATAGTTTCTTATAAGTTTCTTGTAACAGATGCTTTGTGTTCAGGTAATTTTAAATTCATTAGCATATCATGTGTTTATATCTAAGTAAAATTACTCATTAACATATACTGTTGCTACTGCTGATAATAATCCCTTGCATGTGTATATTTCTTTACCAGCAACAAAAGTACCTTCACATATATTGTCCTGTTTAAACGCCACAAGAATCTCTCTAATCAGACAGGGAAAATAGTATTGTGGCTTTTTTTTTTAACAGGTAAGATACTAAGCTGAGACATGTTCAGGTACACTAAGAAGCAACATAATATACTAGAAAAAAAGCAGGCTTTGGTATACTACATATTTCACTTAAGTTTTGTGACACTGGGCAAGTCATTTAAGAGACTTACTTGTTTTAAGAGACTCAGTTGTTTTATATCTATGAATTAGGACTAATAGTACTTACCTCAGAATTGTTTTAAAAATTAAGATAATGTATGCTGAATGCCATAGTATCTGGTATATTATGGGCATCTAATGTTACTTCTTGAGGAACTTTAGGAACTTCCTGAGTTACTTCCCGTACTTTAAGTTTCACAGCTAGTAATTAATGGAACCCGTGATCCCTCTTCATCAGGTTCCTGCTTAAATAGCTCATCTCCAGGGAAATCTCTGATTCCCTCAGGTTAAGTTTCTCCATACATTCTCTATTCATTTTACCTTCAAAGCATGTGCACGTTTAAGATACTTGTTTAAATATTTGTCTAATGTATTTCTTTCTTAGTAGACTTGACCTGAAGATCAGTGGTTGCGTCTCTTGTGTTACACTGTATCCCTAGCACATGACTGACATACAGATAATATAAATGTACTAATCTGGAATCCAGATATCTGGTCTGCTAGTTAAATATTCTTCATTGTGAAATTGCTTTTGCACCAGCTGTATAAGTAAGAGGTAACCTTACCCTTATATAAAGTGTAATAAAAACATTTAAAATTTTTGATGCATTCAGTATATTGTGCCATATACACTGAATTTCTAGCATTCTTTCAACTATTTCGCTGTGTTGAGGACAATGCAAGTAAGTACAGTATAAGAACCCAAGACTCTTATTAGCCAAATTTACTTTTGTTTTCCAGGTAACATAAGCCAGGAAAATTGTGTTCTTAGAAGCTCACTGATTGGCATAGCATGTGGTGTTTTATATCCCACTGCTTTGGCTTTTTCTAAAAATGGGCGTCTAGCATTCAAGTGAGTCCGTCTTCTTGTTCCTTCTCTTCCTTATCCTCCTCCCTTTCCTACCTCCTTACTTCCAGTTGTTTTTTTTAATGTTAACAAATTCTCCTTATTCTTTAGCTGCCAATGACACATTTTAATTAAAATATCATGGTTTCAAATAGCTAATTTTAACCCTTTTTGCTTTCTACATGAAAGATCTAGAACAGAAATGATCAGTTTAGGAGAAATCAACAAATGTTCCATAGAATTTACATCCAGACAAAGTCCTGAACTCTTTTTCCTTTTTAGGTATCATACTGTTCCCCTGCCACCAAAAGGAAGGGTTTTACTTTATTGGCTGCTGCTTTGTCATACAGAGATAAAAGCAATGGTGATCCCTCTCATCCTTCAGACAACCTTTGGAATATTTCATGGTCTGCAGCACTATGCAATATTTGAAAGTACACTTGAGAAAACTGTAAATGAAGATTAACTGAAGAATGAATGGACTCTAAATCAGCTGAATGAACTTTTTTATAAGGACTCAGGCATTGCCGAAAGAGTTAAAAACTAGTTCTGGATAGACAGTTTGTCTCTTTTTCCTTTTGCCCGGTATACAGCAGGTGCTCAATAAATAGTAAATAAATGTAGGTTTTGTCTTTGTTTCGTTATTATATGTGGAAATATGCTTGAGACCCCAAGGTCTAATCTGTACATTTATATATTTATTTATTCATAAACAATTATGGAGCACCTGCTAGGTCTCAGGCATTGTGTTACTTTTAATAAGAAATGGTCCTTACCCAGAAGAAACTCACAATTAGAAATATGAACACACAGCATGAGAGGGTTTGAGAGGTATACCTGTAATTGTGTGAGCATATTGAGGATGTAGATGTTAAATACTTGTGCAGAAGGGAAAGCTATGGGGAAAAGTGACATTGTCCTAAATTTTGAAGGGAAAGTTGAAAGTTCACAAGAAATCAATATAGAAATAACGTAACAGCCCATTCCTCTAAACTCTAATTCAGTATACTTAGTAGCTCTTAATCATTAGCAAATTATCTTCACTATGCTATTTAAAGAACATTTATTGGGACTTCCCTGGTGGTGTAGGGACTTTTAAGACTCCATGCTCCCAGTGCAGACAACCTTTGGAATATTTCATGGTCTGGGTTTGATCCCTGGTCAAGGCACTCTTGCCTGGAAAATCTCATGGGCGGAGAACCCTGGTGGGCTGCAGTCCATGGGGTCGCTAAGGGCCAGACACAACTGAGCAACTTCACTTTCACTTTTCACTTTCATGCATTGGAGAAGGAAATGGCAACCCACTCCAGTGTTCTTGCCTGGAGAATCCCAGGGACAGGAGAGCCTGGTGGGCTGCCGTCTATGGGGTCGCACAGTCGGACACGACTGAAGTGACTTAGCAGCAGCAGCAGGGAACTAGATCCCACATGCTGGAACTTAAAGAGTTCACATGCCATAACTAAAGATCCTGCTTGCCCCAATGAAGATTAAAGATCCTATGTGCAACAACTAAGCCCCAGCACAGCCAAATAAATATTTTTGAAAGAACATTTATTGAGTACCTATTTTCTATTAATACAGGTACCAGGGGTACAAAGATTCAGTCCTTGCCCTCAAGATTAAACAAGGAGGTCACAGCAGGCTGCTTTAAGTCTGCTACAGCACTCCTGAGCTACATACTTAATTAAGGAAACTTAGTACCAGAAATGAACACTGATAAGACACTCAATGGAATTTCATAGCTTATTCTCTGTCTTAATCATGTTCATCTTGAGATTTAAGGATTTGGTCATCTGAGGCTCCAAGCAACCTAGAGCAGAAATGGAAATCTAAACAAGGTGCTTTACAGCATCAAATATAACAATCTGAAACACATACACTCCTGCTAATTAAAAAAAAAAATGGCCAGTAAGCCATTCAGCTTCTATTCTCAGAATAACTCATGATACTTGAAACTGAGGAAAAGGCAGGTCAAAGGAGGGAGAGAGGGAACCAAGTCAAGTAGATAACAATGGTATTAACTCTTAAAAATTATTAATCAACAAGTACATGAAAACCTCATTGTGAGACATTCAAATGATCCAGAAGAATAAAAAGACATGAAAGTCCCCCTTCACACCCACTCCATCCTATTTCTACTCCGTTCTCCAGAGGTAACTACTAAGTTAGCACGACTCTTTCATTAATAGTCTTCTTTTGTAATTTACATATTTTTAAATAAATGGTATTATCCATACATATAATAGAAATTAATTTTCACTTCACTGTATATCTTAAAAGCACTCTCCAACTCATTTCATCTAAGTCTAATATGTGCTTTTTAGTGACTAAAAAACATTCTTAGTGATTCCAGTATTCACATAGGTGACCCTTCTTTCAACACCTTGGTCTCTCTATCATACCACTTATTCCCATGGTCATACTCTAGACCTGTGCCATCCAATATATAATAGTCATTAGTCCTTTGTGGCTGCTGAGCATTTGAAATGTGACTAAATTGAGATACATTGTAAGTGTAAAATACACATTAATTTTTAAAGATTTACTATGTATAAGAATGTAAGATATCTCAATCTTGATCGCATGTTGAAATGTTACTGTTTTGGATACACTGGGTTAAATAAATAAAATACATTAAAATTGATTTTATCTGCTGCTTTTTTAAATCTGGCTACTGGGAAATTTTCAGTTACATACACATGTGCATGCTAGATCACTTCAGTCGTGTCTGACTCTGCGACTCCATGGACTGTAGCCCACCAAGCTCCTCTGTCCATGGCATTCTCCTGGCAAGAATACTAGAGTGGGTTGCCATGCCTTCCTCCAGGGGATCTTCCCAACCCAGGGATCAAAGCCACATCTCTTAGGTCTCTTGCACTAGCAGACGGGTCTTTACCACTAGCACCACCTGGGAAGTCCTACATAACGTGGCATGTATTTTTATCAAATTACGTTTCTCTAGACCTTATCATTGGAGAAGGCAATGGCACCTCACTCCAGTACTCTTGCCTGGAAAATCCCATAGACGGAGGAGCCTGGTAGGCTGCAGTCCATGGGGTCGCTGAGTCAGACACGACTGAGTGATTTCACTTTCACTTTTCACTTTCATGCATTGGAGAAGGAAATGGCAACGCACTCCAGTGTTCTTGCCTGGAGAATCCCAGGGACGGGGGAGCCTGGTGGGCTGCCGTCTATGGGGTCGCACAGTCGGACACGACTGAAGCGACTTAGCAGCAGTAGCAGCAGACCTTATCATTATCAATAAACTCAAACACTTAACATTCTCAGTTATAAAACTCCATATTCTGATCACTACTTCCTGTCCTTCCCATCTTTTGCTTCTCACACCACATTACTCCGGCTTTACCAGAATCTATAATCCATCAATCCCACTACCTTTACACTGTCTCTGACCCCTCTCACATCCTGACTGTCCCTCTCCAGTTTCAGCTACATCAATCTTTTTAAAGTTTCCCAATCTTAAGGAAAAAAGAAAAACATAAAAATGAATCTAGCTAAATTTGATTATACGGGGGAGCCTGGTGGGCTGCCGTCTATGGGGTCGCACAGTCGGACACGACTGAAGCGACTTAGCAGCAGTAGCAGCAGACCTTATCATTACCAATAAACTCAAACACTTAACATTCTCAGTTATAAAACTCCATATTCTGATCACTACTTCCTGTCCTTCCCATCTTTTGCTTCTCACACCACATTACTCCGGCTTTACCAGAATCTATAATCCATCAATCCCACTACCTTTACACTGTCTCTGACCCCTCTCACATCCTGACTGTCCCTCTCCAGTTTCAGCTACATCAATCTTTTTAAAGTTTCCCAATCTTAAGGAAAAAAGAAAAACATAAAAATGAATCTAGCTAAATTTGATTATGAAATAAAGGTACTGGCTTCCTCTTTTGTGAGTTTTCTGTTCATGCCTTTGACTCATTTGGTTTGTAAATCAAATAAATTCTCTGTAAATTCTGGATATTTTGTTTCTTCAGATGCCGAGATAGTCATCTGGGAAATAGCAAGACTGACTTATATGTTCACTTCCCTTGCCAACTGAAAACAGAAGATATTTGTCCCTTACTCCATGACTTCAATTTGCCTTTTATACAATAGAAAAGGTAGGGAAGTATGTCAATATGTTCCTTTGGCTTTGGGAAGCAGTACTTGTCAAAGTCTCTCTAAGAGGCCATAAAGGGGAATTAGGGAAATCTTGATCTGAGCCTGAGCCCAAAAGTAAAGCTAGGTGAACCACAGTGAAGAGAGGCAGCAAGTCTCTAGAAGCAAGATAGTTCAGAGGTGTGACGTACAGCCTGGAGCTCCCTTCTCAAAGTTCAGATCCTGGCCTTACTATGCACCAATGGGATGACTTTGAGTAAGCTATTTTACCTCTCTGCACCTCAGTTTCCTCATCTGTAAAATGAGAAATAAAGACTACTTACCTCATAGTGTTGTCAGGACTAAATGAGTTAATACATGTAAATCAAAATTATGGCCAACTCACAGGATGTTACTACCATTACCGCACACCAACTAATACAGTCCTTTCCCTAGCCTGTAGTTCTGTTTACCATTTTTCTAGAAAATATTAGAAAGAAGCACAGCAAAGAAAATTTATAACTTCCATTTGAATACATATTCATTTATTCAGCTAATATTAAGACGTAGTGTATGAAAAACATTGTATACCACGTGTTGGGCAATTTACCTAAACTTTCTGACTGCTTTGGAGTAAGGTTATAAAAATGGAACCACACCATACCTGGCCTATAGAAGGTGCTCAATAAATGTGTCTACATTTGTCTGTTTTCCCTGATATTTTCCCTGAGTCATACAACAATGACTAAGATATGGTCCCAACTATAAGCTCTTACCTTCTCTCTTGGATTTTTCCCCTCCATTTCCTCCAACTGCCTTATTAGCCATGTGATTATCCTGTTTTGTGTTTACTGTATCACATTGTATTGCTTGCAGTATATTGTATAATATTGATTTTCTTCCTGCTTTTGAACAATTATATTGGCATGTATAAACTATTGAGCATTTTAGTTTCCAAGCTTAAGCAGTAATGTAATAATAAGGAAATTATATTCTACAGATGTGGCTGAATTTCACAGAACCTGATCACTTACTTTTCTAGGCCTCATTAAAAAAAAAAAAAAAATTGTTCCAAATATACATAATGCATATTCCTCTACTTTCAACATCTTATCCTCTTCAAAGTCATACTATCATTAATAAGTATGAATAACTGAATCTTGGTAGCCCTGAATACCACCAGCTTCACTAAAGTAACAAGGCCCCCTAAAAGCCTCCCCAAGATTAGACATAGCAGAAGAGTAGTGAACTTAAAAGATATAACAATAGCAACTTCAAAATAAAACTGAAAAAAACTAGCATAGTATTAGTGAGTAGACTTATATATCTATAATTGAAGACAAAGAAGTGATAAAAAAATGTTTGAAATAGTAATGGCCAAAACTTTCCAAATTTGATAAAATCTATAAAACCAGATTCAATGATTTCCAGATCAAAATGGTAACACAACAGGCCCCTAAACTCATCTCCCACCATAAACACACTGAATCTATAGCTGCTGCTGCTGCTGCTAAGTCACTTCAGTCGTGTCTGACTCTGTGCGACCCCATAGACGGTAGCCCACCAGGCTCCCCCGTCCCTGGGATTCTCCAGGCAAGAACACTGGAGTGGGTTGCCATTTCCTTCTCCAATGCATGAAAGTGAGAAGTGAAAGTAAAGTCACTCAGTCATGTCCGACTCTTAGCGACCCCATGGACTGCAGCCCACCAGGCTCCTCCGCCCATGGGATTTTCCAGGCAAGAGTACTGGAGTGGGGTGCCATTGCCTTCTCCGTGAATCTATAGCTACACATGAGCAAATTCCTCTGAAAGAAATCCAGTGGCCAACAAACACATGAAAAGATGTTCAATATCACTAATTATTACAGAAATGCAAATCAAAACTACAATGAGGTATCAGCTCACACCAGTCTGAATGGTCATTATCAAAAAATCTACAAACAATAAATGCTATAGAGGATGTCACGAAAAGAGAACCCTCTTACACTGTTAGTGGGAATGTAAATTGGTACACCCATTATGGAGAACAGTATGGATATGGAGGTTCCTCAAAAAACTAAAACTAGAACTAGCTTACGAGCCAGCAATCCCACTTGGGGCATATACCCAGAGAAAACCATAATTCAAGAAGATACATGCACCCCAATATGCATTACAGTACAATTTAAATAGCCAGGACATGGAAGCAACCAAAATGTCCATCAACAGAGGAATGGATAAAGAAGATGCTGTACATAGATACAATGGAATACTACTCAGTGATAAAAAGAAACTGTGCAATTTGCAGAGAACCTGGATAGACCTAGAGACTGTCAAACACAGTGAAGTAAGTTAGAGAAAAACAAATATCATTTATTAACGCTTATATGAGGAATCTAGAAATGTGGTAGAGATGAACTTATCTGCCAAGCAGAAATAGAGACAAAGATGTAGAGAACAAACGTATGGATACCAAGGTGGACAGAGGGGGTAGGATGAATTGGGAGATTGGGATTGACATATATACACTGCTGCTGCTGCTGCGGCTAAGTCGCTTCAACTGTGTCCGACTCTGTGCGACCCCGTAGACGGCAGCCCACCAGGCTCCCCCGTCCCTGGGATTCTCCAGGCAAGAACGCTGGAGTGGATTGCCATTTCCTTCTCCAATGCATGAAAGTGAAAGCTCAGTCATGTCTGACTCTTCGCAACCCCATGGACTGCAGCCTACCAGGCTCCTCCATCCATGAGAGCTTCCAGGCAAGAGTACTGGAGTGGGTTGCCATATACACTACTATGTTTAAATAGATAACTAATGAGAACCTGCTCTACAACACAGAGAACTCTACTCAATGCTCTGTAGTAACCTAAATGGGAAGGAAATCTAAAAAAGAGGGGATATATGTATATGTATAACTGATTGATGAGCAGAAACTAACACAATATTGCAAAGCAACTACAGCCAATAAAAATTAATTTTAAAAAAGAAATCTAGAAAACTAGCTGAGCAACTCCTACATATCAGGCAAACAAGAAAATGTACACAACAAAATACGTAGAAAAAGCTGAGAAACAGTATTGCCATAAGCCCCACTACCAACTGAATGACACATTATCAGGGGAAACTTGAAAATCCCAGCTTATTCCTGAGGAGAGAAGGAACAGTGTCCCAACATTTGAATTTCATCTGAAAGGACTTGTAAAATGACTAAATTTGTTTAATTTTCCTATTATTCATCTGTAAAATGAGAGTAATATTTATGTCTTGAGGATACTGTAAGGATTAATTAAACAACCTAAATGTCCATTCACAGATGAATGGGTAAACAAGATGTGGTACATATATACAATGGACTACTACTCAGCCATAAAAAAGAATGAAATAATGCCACTGCGGCAACATGGATGGACCTAGAGATTATCACACTAAGTGAAGTGAGTCAGACAGAGACAAATATATGATGTCACTTATACGCTGAATTTAAAATATGCCACAAATGAACTTACCTATGAAACACACTCACAGACAGACAATAAACTAGTGGGTGCCAAGGATCTGGGGTTTGGGAAGGGATAAACTGAGAGTTTGGGATTAACAGATGCAAACTATTAAATACAGAATGGATAAACAACATGGTCCTATAGATGAGCACAGGAAACTATATTCAATATCCTGTGATAAATCATAATGGAAAAGAATATGAAAAAGAATTTAGAAGGCAAAGTGGTTGTCTGAGGAGGCTTTACTAATAGCTGAGAAAAGAAGAGAAGCAACAGAATGTGGAGTTCCAAAGAAAATCAAGGAGAGATAAGAAAGCCTTCTTAAGTGAACAATGCAAAGAAATATAGGAAAACAATAGAATGGGAAAGACTAGAGATATCTTCCAAAAAATTGGAGATATCAAGGGAACATTTCCAGCAAGGATGGGCACGATAAAGGACAGAAGTGGCAAGGACCTAACAGAAGCAGAAGAGATTAAGAAGAGGTGGCAAGAATACAAAGAAGAACTACACAAAAAAGGTTTTAATGACCTGGATAACCACAACAGTGTGATCACTCACCTAGAGGCAGACTTCCTAGAGTGTGAAGTGAAGTGCCTTAGGAATCATTACTATCAAAATGCTACTGGAAGTGATGGAATTCCAGCTGAGCTATTTCATATCCTAAAAGATGATGTTGTTAAAGTGCTACATTCAATATGCCAGCAAATTTGGAAAACTTAGTAGTGACCACAGGACTGGAAAAGATCAGTTTTCACTCCAATTCCAAAGAAGCAAAATGTCAAAGAATGTTCAAACTACCATGCAATTGCACTCATTTCACATGGTAACAAGGTAATGCTCAAAATCCTTCAAGCTAGGCTTCAACAGTATGTGAACCGAGAGCTTCTGGATGTACAAACTGCCTTAGAAAAGGCAGAGAAACCATAGATCAAACATCCAACATTCATTGGATCACAGGGAAAGAAAGGGAATTCCAGAAAAACATCTACTTCTGCTTCATTGACTATGCTAAAGACTTTGACTCTGTGGATCTCAACAAACTGGGGAAAATTCTTAGAGATGACAATACCAGACCACCTTACCTGTCTCCTAAGAAACCTGTATGCAGGTCAAGAAGCAACAGTTAGAACTGGACATGGAACAACAGACTGATTCAAAATTGGGAAAGGAGTACATCAAGGCTGTATATTGTTACCGTGCTTATTTAACTTCTATGCAGAGTACATCATGTGAAATGCTGGGCTGGAAGAATCACAAGCTGGAATCAAGAATGCTGGGAGAAATATCAACAACCTCAGATATGCAGATGATACCACTCTAATGGCAGAAATTGAAGAGGAACTAAAGACCTCTTGATGAGGGTGAAACAGTAGAGTGAAAAAGTTTACTTAAACTCAACATTCAAAAAACTAAGATCACGGCATCTGGTCCTAACTTTTCATGGCAAATAGATGGGGGAAAAGTGGAAATGGTGACAGGTTTATTTTTTGGGACTCCAAAATCACTGCAGATAGTGACTGCAGCCATGAAATTAAAAGATGCTTGCTCCTTGGAAGGAAAGTTATGACAAATCTAAACAGTGTATTAAAAAGCAGAGACATCACTTTGCTGACAAAGGTTCTCAATAGTCAAAGCTATGAATTTTTCAAGTAGTCATATACACATGTGAGAGTTGGACCGAGAAGAAGGCTGAGCACTGAAGAATTGATGCTTTTGAATTATGGTGCTGGATAAGACTCTAGAGAGTCCCTTGGACTGCAAAAAGATCAAACCAGTCAATTCTTAAGGAAATCAACCTTAAGTATTCATTGGAAGGACTGATGCTAAAGCTAAAGCTCCAATACTTTGGCCACCTGATGCAAAGAGCTGTTTCACTAGAAAAGACCCTGATCCTGGGGAAGACTGAAGGCAGGAGGAGAAGAGGGTGACAGAGAATAAGGTGGTTGGATGGCATCACTGACTCAATGGACATGAGTTTGAGCAAACCCTGTGAGAAAGTGAAAGACAGGGAAGCCTGGCATGCTGCAGTCCATGGGGTCACAAAGAGTCAGACATGACTTAGCAACTGTACAACAATATATATATAAA
Source organism: Cephalophus harveyi (assembly GCA_006410635.1). NCBI lineage: Eukaryota > Metazoa > Chordata > Mammalia > Artiodactyla > Bovidae > Cephalophus > Cephalophus harveyi. Next base: position 266,831 of record SJYT01017405.1, read on the forward strand.
TCAACTATACGTGAATAAAATGAGCTTTTTAAAAAAGATCCTGCACCCTAGGTGCACACCAAGCCAACTGTCTCAAAGTTGGCAGGAAAATTCACTGCACTTTCTCCTGCCAGAATCCTTACTGCCCACACAGCGTGGTACCAGTAGGAGGAAAACCTCAATTTGCATACTCTTCCTGTTGAGGGAAACAACTAGAATTTATGTCCATCACTCAGACTTTTAAGGGCCTGAGGGACCATTCTCCATCTCATTTGAATCCAACTAACAATAGAAATGAAGGGTCCAGATTAGGGATATCTAAGAACTCAACCATCAGTGTGCACCAGTCTCCATTACCAGACAGACTAGGTAGAGATCCAAAGCTGCAGCTTACTACAGCACCAAAGAGGCCACAGTATCAAAGAGACCCTCCAGCAGGAGCTTTCAAGAAGAATTAGCAAACCTCTTAAAGCACAGAGTATGTATCCCCAGAAAATATTTGAGTGGCCTCCAGAATCACTAGCCAGCCTAAGTGGAAAAAGTTCTCCCTATACAGTTGCAGAATGAAAAATCCAGGAGTGATGCCTGATTTTTCAAATGCTAAAGTCCCAACGAAAAGTAACAAGCCATACAAAGAAACAGGAAAAGAGGCACATTTAAAGGAACAAATTAAATCTCCAGAAACTAACCCTAATGAAACAAACAGAAAAGTATTAATTACCAAAAAAATTAAAATTGTGACAAGAATACTCGATGAATTAACAGAGAACATGGACACCTAACTGAAATCAGGGAATTATGCAATGAACAAAATGAGAAAATCAACAAAGGAAGAAAACTATGAAGAAGAACCAAACAGAAATTCTAAAACTTAAGAATGCTATACATATCTAGATTAAAAATTTCACTAAAGGGACTCAAAAGCAAAGGCAAGAAATCAGAAGAAATAATCAGTGGAAGACATAACTTCCAAAAGTTTTTTTTTTTTTAGCAGAGGAGACAAGAAAAAAATTAATGATGAAAAATGAAGACAGCCTAAAACACTCTGGGGTCATTATCAAATGGAACCATATATGCATCACGTGAATCCTAGCAGGAGAAGAAAGAAAGAAGAAATAATGGTCAAAATCTTACCAAATCTGAGGAGAGAAGTGGACATACAAATTCAAGGTATTCGAGAAACTCCCGTTAGAAAAAATCTAAAGGGATTTTCAATGAGAGATGTTGCTGAAAGAGAAAATCAAGAAGATATGACCACTGGTTGACCAGAGTGCTGGATCAGGGCAAAACAGCTTCTCTTCCACTCTCGTGTCCTTAGAATGCTCATTCTGCCCTTGAAAATGGTAGGAAGCATTTACGAGGACACAGCCTTGAGACAGCAGTGTTGTTGAGACCATCCAGATAGCATATATATGACTGAACCCAATTAAGGCCACTCTGGAAATGTAGAGATTCTGACAGGTGGTATGGAGATCTACTCACCTTGCAGCTGTCCAAGATGAGCCATGTAAATTCCCTTGCTTAATAAAACTGCCACCCACCAAGATGAAGTGGTCTGCTTCATTCATCAGTCTCTCCTTGCCCTCCTTGTGTGGGGGCCAGTTTGCAAATCTACAGACATTATAATAAAATTGCAAAAGTCACAGGCAAAGGATCTTAAAAACAGCCAGGGAAAAGCAACTTGTTATGTACAAAGGAGCTACTAGTAGATTCTAAGCAGATTTCTCAGTGAAAACTCTATAGGTTGGAAAGGAGTAAGATGATATATTTAAAGTACTGAAAGAAAAAAATGCCAACCAAGAATAGTATGACTTGGAAAACTGTTCTTCAAAATCAAAGGAGAAATAATTTCCTACAAAAACCAAAGTTGAGGGCGTTCCTTACCACTAGACCTGCCCTACAAAATGCTGAAGGGAATCCTTCCAGTTAAAGCAAAAGGACTATAAGCAACAACACAAAACCATACAAAAGTATAAAACTCCCTGGTAAAGGTTAAGTATTCTGCAGTGTGATATTGTATATGTGTAAATCACTTTACAATCTAATACAGAATTTAAGATACAAAAGCATAAAAATTGTTGCAAATTTGTTAATGGCATGTAATATAAAAGAAGTAACTGTATCGTCAATAACATATATAAGCATACCTCATTTTATTGCTTTACTGTGCTTTGTAGATACTTTGTTCTGTACAAATTGAAGATTTGTAGCAATGGCTTCCCTGGTGGCTCAGAGGTTAAAGCGTTTGCCTCCAATGCGGGAGACCCGGGTTCGATCCCTGGGTCGGGAAGATCCCCTGGAGAAGGAAATGGCAATCCACTCCAGTATTCTTGCTCGGAGAATCCCATGGACGGAGAAGCCTAGTAAGTTACAGTCCACGGGGTCGCAAAGAGTCGGACACGACTGAGCGACTTCACCTTCAGCAACCCAGTCAGACACCATTTTTCCAACAGTACTTACTCTCTTCATGTTTTTCTGTCACAGTTTAGTAATTCTTGCAATATTTCAAACCCTTCACCTGAAAAAGATTATAATTCACTGAAGACTCAGATGATGGTTAGCATTTTTCAGCAATAAGGTATTTTTAAGACATGTACATTATTTTTAAAGACATAATACTATCGCACACTTAATAGGCTATATACAGTGTAAATGTAACTTTAATATGCACTGGTAAACCAAACAATTTGTATGATTTGCTTTACTGTGATATTTGCTTTATTAAGGTGGTCTGGAACAAAAATCACAACCTCCAAGCTGTGCCTGTAATGAGAAAGGCAGAGATATATAGAGTAGGAGATATTTTACAGGAAACTGAAGTCAGTATCAGTTTAAATTAGATTGTTATAATTTTAAGATGTTTCATGTCATTGCAATGGTAACCACAAAGAAAATACCTATATAATTTACACAAAAGAAAATGAGAAGAGAATCAAAATATAAAAACATTCTCAAGATAGATAACATGTTAAACTACAAAACAAGCTTTTACACAATTAAGAAGACTGAAATTATACAAAGTATCTCCTCTGGCTACAGTGAAATGAAACTAGAAATAAATAGTAGAAGAAAAATAGGAAAACCACTAATATATGGAAATTAAACACTGTCCTCTTTTTTCAAGTTTATTACTCAATATATATATGTACATTATTCAAATATATTCTGTCAATATATATTACACTAAATTAAATTAAAGTCTGTTTCATCAATAGGTATAATTAAAATCACTCAAATTTCAATCCAAATACATTCACTTTGTTTAGTATAAACCAAATCCCTTTTACTGTACTTGAACCAATTCACATCACTGTTGGTAGAGGCAAAGGACCATGGACCTTCCTGCATGTCCTTGCTGAGTATATCCAACTGCAAGACTTACCTCTCCTCTGACATTCCACCTTTTGTATGACGAGTTACATACAAGTCACATTCACCACAGCTGACAAAAACAGTCTTTTTTTCCCTCTTTGTACACAGAAACTCCTATGTATTTATATTTTAAGGTAAAAGACAAAGTATTAATCATGTATTTACATTTTGGTTTCTTTTTTCATTACAACAAAATTGATAGTATCATTATTATCATACTAAGTAAAGTCAGAAACAGAAAGACAAATATGATATCACTTCTACGTGGAATCAAAAAAAATGATCCAAAGAACTTATTTATAAAACAGAAATAGACTCACAGACATAAAAACTTATGGTTACCAAAGAGGGAAGAAGGGGAGGGATAAATTAGGAATTTGGGATTAACAGATACACACTACTATATATAAGACAGACAGACAATGAAGAGCTATGGCAGAGCACAAGGAGTCATATTCAATATCTTGTAATAAACCATAGTAGAAAAGTATCTGAAAAACAGCATGTATGTATTTATTATATATGTATAACTGAATCACTTCACTGTATACCTGAAACATTGTAAACTATATTTCAGCTAAAAAACTTTTAAAAAGACATAACTGACGTACAACATCATATTAGTTTCAGGTACACAACATAATGATTTAATACATGTATATATTTCAAAATGATTACCTCAATAAGTCTAGGTAATCTCCATCACCACATACATGTATAATTTTTTTTCTAGGAATGGGAACTTTTAAGATTTACTTTCTTACCAACATCACTTCCAGGTATAAAGCTCAATAGACTTCAGAGCAAGATGTTGAAGAGATATTTAGACACCAATATCCATGACAACATTATTCACAACAACCAAGTAAAGCAGTCCAAACATCCATCAAAAGAAGAATGGATAAAGAAATTGTAGTGTAGTGACTTCCCTGGTGGCCCAGTACTCTGTGCTCCCAATGTAGGTGGTCCAGGGGCGATCTCTGTACAGGGACATATTGTTGTCATTCAGTCACTAAGTGATGTCCAACTCTTTGCAACCTCATGGACTGCAGCAAGCCAGGCTTCCCTGCCCTTCACTGTTTTCCAGAGTTTGCTCAAATTCACGTGCATTGAGTCAGTGATGCTATGATCCCACATAACTAAGCCCATGAGTAGCAACTAGGGAAGCCCACACACCACAACAAAGAAACGACACACAGCAACGAAGACCCAACATGGTCAAAATAAATAATTTTAAAAAGATATTGTGATATATGTATACATACACATATATATTCATAAACTATAATATTGAAAGTGAAGTTAAAGTGTTAGTAGCTCAGTTGTGTTGACTCTTTGTGATCTCATGGACTGTAGCCTGCCAGGCTCCTCTGTCCATGGGATTTCCCAGTAAAGAATACTGGAGCAGGTTGTCATTTCCTTCTCCAGAGGATCTTCCCAACCCAGGGATCGAACCTAGGCCTTTCACATTGCAGGCAGATTCTTTACTGTCTGAGCCACCAGGGAAGCCCCAAATTGTAGTATTATTCACTCTTAAAAAACAACGGAAATCCTGTCACATGCTATAAAATGGATAAAACTCAGGGACACTGTCCTAAATAAAATACATCAGTCACAAAATGACAAATAATGTATGATTCCACTCACATAAAGTATATAAAGTAGTCTAACTCATAGAAACAGAAAGCAGAAAGGTGGTTACCAAGGGCTGAGGGGAGTGAAGAGGAGTAATTAGCATCTATTGGATACAGAGTTTCAGGGTTGCAAAATGAAAAAGTTCTAGAGATATATTGCTTAACAATGTGAACATACTTAACACTACTAAACTATACATTTTAAGGTGGAAAACATAGTAAATATAGTGATATGGTTTTTTACCACAATTTTTAAAACTAGAGCCAAATACTATTTAGACTTGCAAAATGCAAAAGATTTCACCACCAAAAGATTTGCTTTCTAAGATAATATTTTGGATAGAATGATACCAGATGTAAATGAATCTTTAAAAAGAAAGAAAAAGAAAAACACTAGAGATTGAAAATATGTGGATAAATATAAATTGTCTTAGTTTTAAAGTTACTTCACAGACAAATCACTACTGATATCAAAAAATGGTTATGTGGTGTGTAGTTTATAACATGTATGGAGGCAAATGTATGACCACAATAATATGAAGACTGAGAAGAAATGAAAGTATACTGTGGTAACATTCTTACTTGTATAGTGGTAAAATATCACTTGAAGATCAGTTCATTCCAGTCGCTCAGTCATGTCCAACTCTTAGTCACCCCATGGACTACAGCACACCAGGCCTCCCTGTCCATCACCAACTCCTGGAGTTTATTCAAACTCTTGTCCATCGAGTCAGTGATGCCATCCAACCATCTCATTCTCTGTTGTCCCCTTCTCCTCCCGCCTTCAGTCTTACCCAGCATCAGGGTCTTTTCCAATAAGTCAGTTCTCTGCATCAGGTAGCCAAAGTATTGGTGTTTCAGCTTCAGCATCAGTCCTTGCAATGAATATTCAGGACTGATCTCCTTTAGGATGGACTGGTTGGATCTCCTTCCCGTTCAAGGGACTCTCAAGAGTCTTCTTCAGCACCACAGTTCAAAAGCATCAATTCTTTGGCGCTCAGCTTTCTTTATAGTACAACTCTCAAATCCATGCATGACTACTGGAAAAACCATAGCTTTGACTAGATGGACCCTTGTCAGCAAAGTAATGTCTTTGCTTTTTAATATTTCAATATGCTGTCTAGGTGGGTCATAGCTTTTCTTCTAAGGAGCAAGCATCTTTTAATTTCATGGCTGCAGTCACCATCTGCAGTGATTTTGGAGCCCCCCAAAATAAAGTCTCTCACAGTTTCCATTGTTTCCCCATCTATTTGCTATGAAGTGATGGAATCAGATGTCATGATCCTCATTTGTTGAATGTTGAGTTTTAAGTCAACTTTTTCACTCTGCTTTTTCACTTTCATCAAGAAGCTCTTCAGCAAGTTCCTCTTCACTTTCTGCCATAAAGGTGGTGTTATCTGCATATCTGAGGTTATTCATATTTCTCCTGGAAATCTTAATTCCAGCTTGTGTTTCATCCAGCCCAGCATTTAACATGATGTACTCTGCATAGAAGTTAAATAAGCAGGGTGACAATATACAGCCTTGACGTACTCCTTTCCCAATTTGGAACCAGCCTGTTGTTCCATATCGGTTCTAACTGTTGCTTTTTTACGTGCATACAGATTTCTCAGGAGGCAGATAAGATGGACTGTGACAAGTTAAAGATGTTGTTGTGAGTTGAATTGTGACCCCCACGCAAATACATTTTCAAGTTCTAATCCCCAGTACCTGTGAATGTATCCTTATTTGGAATTAGCATCTTTGAAGATTTAAGTTAAAATGAGGTATATTGGATTAGGGTGAATGCTTAACCAATGGTGTCCACTTATACGATAAGAGAAATTTGGGTACACAGACATACACAGAGGGAAAGGCCATAGTAAGTCACAAAGACACAAAGAGAACCACCATATGAAAATAAAAGCAGAGATTGCGGCAATACTTCTACAGGTGAAGAGACCCTAAGCATTGCTAGAGACCACCAGAAGGAAGGGAGCATAGATCAGACTGTCCTTCAGCACTTCCAGAAGGAGCTAACCTGGCCAATACACTGATTTCAGATTTCTAGCCTCCAAAATAGTGAGTAAGTTTGTTATTTTAAGCCACAAAGCTTGTGGTACTTTCCTGGTAGCCTGTGTAAACTAATAGAGAGGTAGACAGTATATGCTAAAGCAACTGTTACCATTTTCTAAAAGAATTATACCTAATAGACCAATGAAGAAATAAAATAGAATTTTAAAATATTCAGTTCAAAAAATAAAGGCAGAAGAAAAGGAAGGGGAATGTAGAACATATGAAACGAATAGAAAACAAATATTAACAGCAAGATGATAGATTTAAGACCCTAGAATATAAAAATCACTTTAAATATAAATGGCTTAGACACCTTCTTCATTAAAAGTAAGAAATTGTCAATTTCTATTTTAAAAAACAATATCCAATTATATACTACCTATAAGAAGCCTACATTAAGCATAAAAACACGAATAGATTAAAAGTGAAACAACGGGAAAAACTATGTCATGTTCAGTTCAGTTCAGTCACTCAGTCGTGTCCGACTCTTTGCGACCCCATGAATTGCAGCATGCCAGGCCTCCCTGTCCATCACCAACTCCCGGAGTTTACCCAAACTCATGTCCATGGAGTCGGCGATGCCATCCAGCCATCTCACCCTCTGTCGTCCCCTTCTCCTCCTGCCCTGAATCCCTCCCAGCATCAGGGTCTTTTCCAATGAGTCAACTCTTCACATGAGGTGGCCAAAGTATTAGAATTTCAGCCTCAGCATCAGTCCTTCCAATGAACACCCAGGACTTGTCTCCTTTAGGATGGACTGATTGGATCTCCTTGCAGTCCAAGGGACTCTCAAGAGTCTTCTCCAACACCACAGTTCAAAAGCATCCATTCTTTGGCACTCAGCTTTCTTCACAGTCCAACTCTCACATCCATATATGACCACTGGAAAAATCATAGCCTTGACTAGACACTAATCAAAAGAAAGTTAATGGAGGGAACTGCCTGGGAGTCCAGGGGTTAGACTCCATGCTTCCAGCACAGGGGGCACAGGGTTCAATTCGTGGTCGTGGAACTAAGAACTTGCATGCCACGTGGTATGAACAAAAAGCAAAGAAAAGTTATTGGAGTGGCTATGTTAATACCAAATAAAGTACAAAGCAAAGCATATTACCAATTATTAAGAAGGTTATTTCAAATGATACAGAGATAAATGTTTATTCATATAATAATGAAGCTTCAAAATACATGAAGCAAGAGCTGATAGAAATGAAAGGAGAAACAGAACAATTCCCATAAAAGAGATTTCAATAACCTTCTCTCAATAATTGATAGAACAAGTTGGTTGAAAATCAGGAAGAATAAAGAATTCTTCACTATCAATCAACTTATGGTATTAATGTTTTCGAAAATTTGGCACAGCAGCAGCATATACATTCTTTTTAATCACATATGAAACATTTATACAGATGGACCAGAATCTGGGCTACAAATACCAATAAATTTAAAAGGATCAAGTCATACAAAGTATATTCTCTGACCACAGTGGGATAGAATTAGAAATCAATGACAGAAAGGTATTCAAAAAATTGAACTATTAGGAAAGTAACACACTTCCAAGAAATTCACAGGTCAAAGAAAACAGCAGAAAGAATTTAGAAAGTGTTTGGAACTAAACTAAAAGAGTGAACAGTGTTTCAAAATCTGTTGTTGTTGTTTAGTAGAACAACAACAGCTTAGTAAGCTGTCTCCAACTCTTTTGGGGCCCCCTGCACTGTAATCTGCCAGGCTCCTCTGTCCACGGGATTTCCCAGGCAATAATACTGGAGTGAGTTCCCATTTCCTTCTCCAAGGGATCTTCCCAATTCTAGGATCAAACCCATGTCTCCTGCATTAGCAGGCGGATTCTTTACCACTGAGCCACCAGGGAATTAAAGCAGTTACTTTGAGCGAAATTCATAGCATTAAACTCACATATGGAGTAGAAAAAGATTTCACACCAATAATCTCAGCTTCCTCCTCAAGAAATCACAAAAAGAGGACCAATTTAAATCTCAGGTAGGAATAAGAAAGGAAAAAATATAGAACAGAGCAGAATACAATCAAATTGAAAACAGAAAAAAGCAAACCAATTAAATATGAAACTAGTTGAGATTTAAAAAATTACAAACCACTTTACAATGACCAATAATAAGAAAGAAATGTGGCCTCACTACAAATTTTAGAGAAAAATAAAAGAAAAACTATGAACAATTTAAGACAATAAATCTAATGAATTTGACATTTCATCCTGTCTTGAAAGAACAGTTTTTTAATAAAATCTCAATGTACAAAATTGCTTTTATTACCCTAGAATGGCTTGCTTCAGATATTGTACAGCACACACACTTATTAACTTCAAATTAGCTTCATTGAAAATGACATTGGAATAAGAGTATAGAGTGTTAGGGGGAAAACGCACTCGCATGCGCGCGCACACATACACAGACACACAATCTGGTTTTCCCAAACTTTCTCATTTACCTCGGAAAGTTTCCAGCTGGGATGCACACCCACTTTTCACCTCCATATATGAGGGCCTGTTTTTATTTTCTGGTTCACTGACAAGCGACGGTTTGACAGTAGATAAAGCCCTCTCCAGATGTTCAAGCTGGTTTTAGAAAAGGCAGAGGAACCAGAGATAGAAGAGCTGACTCATTGGAAAAGACTCTGATGCTGGGAGGGATTGGGGGCAGGAGAAGGGGACGACAGAGGATGAGATGGCTGGATGGCATCACCGACTTGATGGACATGAGTTTGGGTGAACTCCGGGAGTTGGTGATGGACAGGGAGGCCTGGCGAGCTGCAATTCATGGGGTCGCAAAGAGTCGGACTCGGCTGAGCGACTGAACTGAACTGTAAGCCCTCTCAGCGAAGGGAGTGGGGAGAGGTCTTCTGCTCAGGTCTCCTATTAAGTCCCTCCCCCACGCCTTTATCTTGAATACCACTTTCTCCTTAGATAAAGCTCAATTATTTTCCCAACAACTTCAGCAAGAGGTCTAACAGGATCCTCACAGCTTTACAAAATAACCAATGGGACTGTTTCCCCTCCTGCTTTTTAACAGAGGAAAGAGCCCCCCTCCTGTTTGGTTAAGTGAGTAAAGAGGATGCGAAGAGACAGGAAACAGAGGTCTTCAGAGGTTTGGTTCAAGACTTTCGTCCTCAATTGTCCTGACTGATGAAGCCACAAGACTCTTTCGCTCTCTAGTTTTTCTTTCGCCTTATTCACCTAATCCTTTCATAAACAATACAGAGAAAACAAGCTCCTGCTGCTCTTCAGGCGCTCAGATTATGGTGGCATGATCAACTAAACCGCACCAGGAGCTCGAGATCCAAGGAAAATCGATGGAGCAAAGAAATCTCAGGTAATTTTAGACTTCGTTTTAATCGACGACCTATCTCGTATGCCGAGGGCTATATATATATATATATATATATATATATATCCCTCGTGTCAGTACACGACGTGTAAACTATTGGCCAGGAAATTTTAAGTTACGTACCCAATAAGAGTTTCAACGAATGGGACGGGTTTTAGGTCACTCAGTTTTCACATTGAAATCTCACAACTTCCGCAGTCCGGATTCTGAGAAGCGGAGACAGGTTGTAACCGGTACCCTCCGCGTTACCCAAACCTCTGGCCTCTAAGGCGCAGCGCCGCCCACTTGCGGGAAGGCCGAGCGCAGCCTCGGCCCCGGAAACCCAATCCGCCGCCAGCTCCGACCCGGCGCCCGCCTCAGGCCGGTCACGTGGCGCCCAAAATGGCCGCGCCTGGGCGACTTGAGCGGAGCGTGGCGTGAGGCCTCGCGGGGCCAGGGGAGACCCGCGGAGGCCGCGGCTGCACGGAGGATCGCGTAAGGTACCGGCGCTCGGGAAATGGGGCGCCGGCGGGGAGTGAGAGATGCCCAGCGGGTGACGCGCTGCTCTGCCGCAGCGTGGTAATGAGATCCCAGGACTGAGTAACGAGGAGGGGAGTTGTTGGTTCCATCGGTCCAACCATCCCTACGCTTTCCACCCTAGAAGAAAAGATCTTATATTTAAATTAAGCATCTGGCGGCGGGGGCGGGGGAGGGGAAGAGGTTGGAAACCCATGCTTGAACTTAATCCCAGGTTTACTGCCAATTTACCGGGTGACCTTGGCTTAATTTAATTTTCTTCGGCCCCACTTTACTCATTGTCTGTCTCGTGAGCTATCTTAGATAACTACTGCAAAAGGCTTTCGAAATGCTTGTAATATTTAAACGTGGCATTCATTATCTTAGGTGTGGATATATTATTAATAACCAGGATACATACAGTGACCTACTGCGGACCAAAATAAGGGTGACTTTTAATAGCCACACTTTAGAAATGGCTAGCTCACAGCAGGAACCTCAGCAGTATGCAGAGCATAGAACAGGAAACTAGTGATAGCATTAGGTGGGACATTTTGGGAAAACATTTCAGACATATACTCTGTACACCTTGTATATACTGAATTTGATTGTTTTTATATCTCTTTCCACCACCCCACCAACATAAAACTATTCAGTGTTCCTGTAGATCAGAGATCCTATCATGTTATTGTAACCAAGACCCTCAAAAAGTTTGAGTCCAGGAAACCTAGACATAAATTTCCAAGCCTGCACTGTACTTAGGATAACTTGAACTTTGTTGTTTAGTTGCTACATTGTGTAGCCTGCCAGGCTCCTCTGTTCATGGGATTCCCAGGCAAGACTATTGGAGTGGGTTGCCACTTCCTCCTCCAGGGGATCTTCTCCACCTAGGGATCAAACCCACATCTCCTGCCTTAGCTGCTGCTGCTAAGTCACTTCAGTCGTGTCCGACTCTGTGTGACCCCATAGATGGTAGCCCACCAGGGTCCCCCGTCCCTGGGATTCTCCAGGCAAGAACACTGGAGTGGGTTGCCATTTCCTTCTCCAATGCATGAAAGGGAAAAGTGAAAGGGAAGTCGCTCAGTCGTGTCCGACTCTTAGCGACCCCATGGACTGCAGCCCACCAGGCTCCTCCGTCCACGGGATTTTCCAGGCGAGAGTACTGGAGTGGGGTGCCATTTCCTGCCTTAGCAGGTGGGTTCTTTACCACTGAGCCATCAGCGAAGCCCTAACGAAGGCTATGAAATTCAGTGCACTCAACATTTCCCAAGGCATCTAATGGCTACCCAGTAAAGTTTGTTAGTTATAAATTAATCTTTTAGCAAATGAATAGTGAACCAAGAAAATTACTTAATAATGTACTACATTCTTTCTGAACTTTTGCTTTTCTTAACTCTGCTGCCCTGAAATATGAGCTAAATCTAATGAACTAAATCTTCAGGCTAAAATTCATCATTCACCCATTCCCTTACTCTCTTACTTACTTCAACTAGTGCCTAAGTCAACAGACTACCTGCCTGTGGACCAGAGGAAGGTTATCGTTTGTTTCTTTGCAGCCAGCTAGAATGAGTTTTATATTTTTAAATTTTTTAAATTGTTTTGTTTTTCGAAGTATGCAACAAAGACCATTTTGTGACCCACAAAGCCTAAAATATACTATCTGGCCCTTTAGAGAAGTTTGCTGACCTCTGCTCTAGGGTAGAGGTGAAATTGCTAGTGTCTTCTACCTACTAAATAACAAATTCTTTTCCAAAGTGGTTGTAATGAAAGTTGCTCAGTCTTATCTCTTTGCAACCCCACGGACTGTAGCCTACCAGGCTCCTCTGTCCATGGAATTCTCCAGGCCAGAATACTGGAGTAGGTAGCCTTTCCCTTCTCCAGAGGATCTTCCCAGCCTAGCTACCCAACTCGGGTCTCCTGCATTACAGGCGGATTTTTCACCACCTAAGCCATAAGGGAAGCCCCAGGTAAGCCTGGTTGTACCCAAAGTGGATACAATTTATGCTTCCGGCAGCATATGAGTTTCCCTTACCCCACATTCTTACCAGTAATTGAAATTTAATTTCTATTTCCTTGATTATAGTTGTTAAGCTATAATTTATTGGCTATCTTGCTTTCCTCTTTGTTACAATTTCAAATTCAGGATTCCCTGTTGGCTCAGCAGTAAAGAATCCGCCTGGGAGGCAGGAACCATGAGACACATAGGGTCAGCCCCTGGGTAGGGAACATCCCTGGGAGGAGGAAATAGCAACCCACTCCAGTATTCTTGCCTGGAGAATCCCTTGGACAGAAGAGCCTGGCAGGCTACAGGCCATAGGGTTGCAAAGAGAAGTGCCTGTTAACACCTTTTGTCAATTTTTCTATTGAGTTGGTTGCCTTTTTCTTATTGATTTCTAGTACTTTACATATTCTGAGTACCAACGACGAATCCTTTGTCAGTTACATTGCAAACATTTTCTCTACCACTGGCTTATCTTTATGGAATCTATGAAAGAGTTCATCTTAACTGGTTAATACTAGTTTAAAATTATGTATTTTATGGTTAGTGCTTTTTGCAGATTTACAATATTTTAAGGGTCACAAAAATGTTCTGTTTTCTGAAAGTTTCATGTGTTCGTCCATGTTCTGGTTTCTGTTTCATATAGAATTGTGGCAGTTTGGGGGCAGAGGTGTTTATGCTAATCAGTTTCATAATCAAATTGATGATTATGAAATTAAGCTATGGCTAATTTTTTTAAAACTATTTATGGTCTTCAGAAGGCTTTTATAAGCCCTTTTGCTGTTTTTCTATAGATACACATTATTGAAAAATGACATTTTAATTTAAGGCTCAAGATGGAAAATCATGAACCAGATGGTACTATCATCAAGGAGAACTTAATTGATATCATAGCCAGAAAAATTAACCAACTCCCAGAAGCAGAAAGGTAAGATCCCTTCTTATACTTAAAAAAAAATAGTATCAGGTGGATTTTCATCCTTGATTCATTTCAATTTAGTTTGACTATAAATAACATACACTATCAGAAAGAAACAGATTTTTCTTGCATTGATGCGAAAGACAAGGCCCAGAGACATTAGTCATTTTACTTGAGGTCAAGGCTAAAATTCGTTACTTTGGACATCTAATAGTTCTCCGTTTTTCCATTTGGCTTAGAGACAAATGTATGCATTTATGGACTAAATATCAAAATTTTAGATTTTAAAACTGTCTTCTCAATTCATTACCAGTCTGAGAGTGCCATGTAACACACATAGCTAGACAAGAAATTTCAGAGAAATGGGATCATGGCTAAAAGATCATTGAGATATTATTAATTTATATAGGAAACATGCTGATCTTTGAAGACAACACTGAATGAATTGCAGTCCCTACAAAATGTTCTTAGGTCTCCTTCAGAGGCAGCCACTCTAACATTCCATTTAAACTGAAAATCAGAGGAGGAATGGCATATGCATATGCACAGGCAACAGGACAGCAGAGTCTGTCATATTTGAGGAACCAGTGTTACTAAAGTATAAGGGAAGTGGGCATAATGTTGAAGAAACAGAGTTTTGAGCAGGGAATGACCCAGGTAACATTTCCAAAGAACATTCCAGTTGTTTTCTAGAAAACAGATTTCAGGTAGAAGAGAAAAGGAAGTAAGACCACCAGTAGGAAAACTGGCATAGTAATCCCAGGGCCATGAAATTAGAAGACGCTTACTCCTTGGAAGAAAAGTTATGTCCAACCTAGATAGCATTTTCAAAAGCAGAGACATTACTTTGCCAACTAAGGTCCGTCTAGTCAAGGCTATGGTTTTTCCTGTGGTCATGTATGGATGTGAGAGTTGGACTGTGAAGAAGGCTGAGCGCCGAAGAATTGATGCTTTTGAAGTGTGGTGTTGGAGAAGACTCTTGAGAGTCCCTTGGACTGCAAGGAGATCCAACCAGTCCATTCTGAAGGAGATCAACCCTGGGATTTCTTTGGAAGGAATGATGCTAAAGCTGAAACTCCAGTACTTTGGCCACCTCAT